>VWZZ01004527.1:1144018-1197833 GCA_013399095.1 Psophia crepitans | reverse complement strand
TCCTGGGGCCCACCTCCCTCCAGGGTCTATTCCTCTGGGAGTCTTCCAAGCAGATCCTTCTTCTCTGGAAGAGGCCAAAGTCTGCTCTCCTGAAGTCCAGGATATATTTTTGCCCTGCTCCCTCCTCTCAGGATCCCAAACTCCACCATTTCTCTTGGCCTCATGGTGAGGCCCTGGGCACTCCCTGCATCCTGGTACTTGGAGGGCTGCATCCACCATCCAAAACTTTTTGGATTGAAGCCTCTGCCCTGGCAGGAACAGCAGCTCCAACACCTTCTGGACATGTGGCACGTAATATCTGAGACTCCTTAGGCTGGACTGAACTTGGATGGAAACCTCATCTTTATGCCCCTTTGTGCCAATTGCTGCCATCTGTTGACCGCCTGTGTAAGCTGTCTTCTCTTACTTACACAAAAAAGTACATATATTTAATATAATCTGCCTCTGGGGTTAAGTTCATGCTGTGACATGTGTCTGAATAAATGTTGTATGCCATAAATGATTCAAGAGGTGTTTTTTAAAATACGTTCCCATTCTATTGTTGACACTCTATTCTTGGTTTCTCACACTGGAGATGGGTCAACTCGCACAACAGGGAGTTGCATTCTGAATTCTTCTGTAAAAAAAGTATACTGGGTATACAATCAGTGAGCGTTTGCTCACATTCTACCTCAATTTCCATGTATACAGTGCAAAAAGGAGCAACAAATTTAAGGTTTCTGAAATACTGGTCTCTGTTGTTGTTGTTCTAATTCCCTTTATTGTCTGCTATTTCAAGCTATTAAATATGAAAACTTGTTGATAATTGAAACTTGTTTCTTGGTTTGTTATGGGTTGCTGTGGTTTTCCAGAGATGCTTTGCCAGGTTTTGAAATGATTTAAAAAGAGATACAAACAGAAGAATTTAATCTAGAAATAAAATCATGTTGAATTAGATTTAAGATAATAAGATAATATTTTTGTGAGTGTTACAAGTGAATTAATCCTTTAATTCTCTGAACTTGTAGAAGGAGAAATGAGTTTGTAAAGCGAGTACCATCAATCTAGTCAGTATTGCTGCAGTTTTTTTCCAAATAATTCCAGGAACTAGCAACAAGAATGTTCCCAACCAGCATCGCTGGGCTGGCAGGACTGCCAGTCCAGATACTTGAAACCGCATGAACTTGTCCCTTCCAAAAAGCAAATTTCTAGAATACTGTTAATTCTAGCTTGTGAATCTTCGGTGTTTTCAGTGGATGGTGCTAATACTTAATGTAAAAGCTGCTACTAAGCTACCTAATAATCCTGGGATTTTAAGTGACATATAGCTACTTTCAGGACTATTATTACAGGTTTTTCAGTGCTGGGTGAAGTGCAGACATCACTCAACTAACAAAATTCTAAGCAATTCTCAGTTTTGAACTCTCTGATCGATGTTTGAAAATTATTACTGGACATAGCGACTGTTGGTTCTCTTAGCTGTCCATACTGTTCAGGAAGCTCACTGTGAATCATCCAAAGTCTGTTAATGTTTTTCACTTTTGTGATATTGGAAGAGTGATGGTGAAGGCATAATGTGGTCATCGGGAAGCCTGAATACTAGAAAGATCATAACAGGCTATTAATAGTGGCTTCCAGAGAACTTGGGAACAATGACAAATACTGTCCGTTTATCACATGAACTCTTGGCAAAAAGCACTCAAGTTATGGCAGTCATTTAAGTCTTGAAATTCATGATTCCACCTCACAAGCAGGTTTCCCTTGTGTCCTCCCTGATAAGGAGAAGACTTAATATTCAGAGTGTGCAGGGCTGTAGAACTGCATACTATCTGTAACCTGATGAAAGAGAATCCAAAATCCCATCACCCAAGTATTGCTTCAAAAAGTGAGAATCAAAGAACATGATCTTGTGCAATCTTGGAGGTGAGTTATGGGAGAATAAGAAAAAACTTTCCTTGACAATTGGGCAAAGAATGAACTGATGCATGGATTAATCCAGCAGGTTTAAGATCAAAACAACATAGGGTGTCTTTGTTTTACTATGATAAAATCTACATAGAATCTTTACCTTATTAGCTAGCAAACCAATTATTCCACCCATCTTGTAGTCATTTTCTTCTCAGATCTTGAGATTCTGCTAGGTGACTATTCACATTCTTTTCAGTTTCTCAGCGGTCTCCCTAGTGTTTCCAGTTCAATGTGATGATTCTGTTATTTTGGTATTCACGTCCAGTTTCTCAGGATGCCAGACTTCTTCCTGAGAAGCTCAGGTCACAAATGGGGAAAAGTAGCTTCGAATTAGTTACATCCTTGAATGAATCTAAATGAAATGTATTGCAATTAAAGGTTGGAATTCAAGCATATGAAATTTGTAGAATTTCTTATATGTTTCAAAGAACTCTTGCAAGTAATAGAGATAGCTCTTCCAAAATTCAAAATGCAAACTGCTTAAAAAGGATAGTACTCAGCCATGTGAAAAAGGAATTTCTTTGTAATGATGTATTGTGGTTTTCCCTTGTAGATTAGAACACAGTTTATAATAATGATTTTTATATTCAATAATACATCTAGATTTGCTATTGTAATTCATAAGTTACATGCAGTACTCCATGAAAATAAGTATTTCATTGCTAAGTGTCGGACTTGGGCTAATTAACATGTCAGGAGTGGAAGAAGTAGTGCCATTAGCTCTACCCATAGAGTCAGAAGAGTGGTGTTCCTTACTACTCATGTGGCATTTCCACAATGGAACTGAATTGACAGACTTGTTAACAGTTAAATGTTGGTTTTGAATGAGAGGAGTCAAATTTATGAGGAGATTGCAGAAAACAAAGGAACTTCCAGTCAGTTCAGGGACCTGTGTGGTCCAAACGGTCAGTGGTATATACGTGGGAAGTCTCTGAATGTCAAGAGCATTTTTCAGTCCAACTAGCAAAATAGTATTTGACCTCTTTTCAGTAACAAGGAAGGACTGTGGCAGTATATGAGATTTAGATGTTTTGAGCGTCAGCTTATGTTAAATGGTTTATCTTTCAAGGAAAAGGTTTGCAACTAAAGCACCAGTGGTATAACTCCAAAAGCACAATACTTACAAGTTTAAATATTTAATGCTTGTCTTTCAGCCTTCACTCTGCCTGCATATTTGTTTGCTTATAGCCAGATAGGGTCGCGGTAAATTTCAAAGGAGGATTGAGGGGAGAAATACATATGGAAAAAAGCAGACACAAAAATTCAATGTTTGAATTAGGCTTTCCAGCAGAAAGTTGGCTTTCTAACTCCAGATCGAAGTGCAAGGTAGCAATATTTTTTACCTGTTGTCTCCTATGAAACAGGCGTACAAGCCACTTGACAATACAAAGCATCTAGCTAAACTGTTTAATGATTGATTTGGGCAGGATAGTATCCAACGTGGTGGTTGGGGCAAAAATATCGAAGTGAAAGACTGCAGGCTATCAGGCTCTTTCTAGAGAATGTTTGTATCCTTAAAAAAGTTGAAAGGGGGAAGTCTTCTTTCCTTTCACTTGGGAGATTTTTCTTCCTTTACGTGTGGAATGTTACATAAATCTGTCACTGGTGTTATAATTTTATCTTCCCAGCTGGGGGTATACTGCACATTAAACATGGAGGTTTTCAGAGAGAAAGTTACAGGAATCCCTGGAGTTTTCGCACGAGGATAGGTATTTCTGCTTAGATCCACTGTGAGCTATTTCCAGTGGCAACTGTTGTGGTTTAATAGTTGCACAATTAGACCATAGAAGTAAAAAACTGTGGAACAGTCAGGATGCAGTGTCATTTAGAAAAGGTCTCATGATCCTCTTCCAAAACACAGGAAACTGTCGTTCCCTAAAATAGTAGATATCAATGCAGAATTGTCTTTCCTCAAAGCCTTGTAGCTTCATTTTCACCACAGAGGAAGATCATTTGCATTATTTCAGGTAAGCAAAATATTGGCTGTTTCTTCTCATTTTGTTACAGGAAGTATTTGTTATTTATTGAAGAAAAAAATATAGAAAGCTTTATTTGCATTGATATAAGCAATCAGTTACTTAGTGAAGTATTAGCAACAAGTATTTTTAAATTGTTGATCGAACTATTCAGGATACATCAGTTGTTCTAGGAGGACATGGTGTACATTAAAACAAGCATATTGCAGTAAGAACTAGATTTCAAATAGTATCTACAAATCCAGAAATCCACTGTTTCGGGGTATTTTAGACTGGAGGGAAATGAATGATGAGGGGAAAAAGGGAGCACAAGATTAAACTTTATCTGAGAATGTAAGCTTTTTATTTGACTATAACACGAAGTATCTGAAATGGTTATCACCATGTTTATCCAAAGGGTTAAAATATTTGCAGCCTAAACCTGTATTAAGCAAAGTAATTTATTAATTTACACGTATTTATATGTGATAACAGGCTATCGAGGCATATTTCTCTGATCTACAGTGCATAATAAGAGTATGAAATATATATTCCACAGTGCCTTTGGACTTCACAGTAATAGTCACATTTTGAAACATTGTGGCTAATCTAAAAATATACAGCTGAATAGAAAAACAAAACCAGTTCCAAATATGAATAAATGATCTGCTACTTAATATGTCAGTGTATTTGTCAGGTTGATAGCATTAGGCTCAGCTGCATTCAATTCTAAACCCTGCAATATTTGAAGTTTGATATTGTGCCTCACTAAATTTAATACATGGACCTCAGTAATAGAGGAAATCGCTTTAGCACTTGGCAGTTTGTTATGCTGTATAAAATTGACTGCCCTGCAAACACAATAGCGATAATAAAAATTGTGGTCAGTAGGGGGGTGTAATGCATTTTCTAGCTTCTGCAAAGGTCCAGATGAGATTTATTGAGATTGTGCCATTTGGGTGAAGATCAATAGAGCTTCGTTAATAATTTGTTGTAAGGGCACCCTTCAGGGATATGACATGTTACTTTAAAACTTGGGTAATTTTGAAAGCGTGCCTAGTGATAACAATGTCAAGTCCCTATGTTTCGCGAGCATGGATTTTTACATTCAACCTGTGGGAGCATTTACTTTAACAGCAATTGCATTTGAAATCATTCAATATATGATGCAGCCCGGTATTGGTAACAAGATTCCATGTATTAAGAGTTCTAATGCAACTCTTAAGGATGTGCTTGGGATTCTTTCTTAAGTCCTCCATTTTCTCTATTGTTTTCTTCTCTGATCAAAGAACTTTCATTTAAATATCAGTCTGTAATTTCTTACTGCTATGTAATTTTTCATGAATGATCTGGAACTACATTCTTATTTTTATGGCTGTAGAATTAGAAGGTTTAGTAAGAAACTTATCCCTATCTCTTTGTACTGCCAGTAGCACTTTGCATAATAAGGCTGACTTAGATATCTGTATTTCTTTTATATTTTCATAGAAGAAACTTTACTTCGCTTTGTGTGCTAAGCAAGCCTTCCTTTTCTACCACCAAAATTTGATGGACATTAGTGACTTTTTGTATGGAAACAGAAATTTGTCAGCACGTTGCAGTTTGAACAGAGGGACTAGGTACAGCAGAACAATTTATTTTCAATGAACATGCACAAAGTAAGATTTATGACTTTTGCAGCTCAGATGACATTCCTTACATAGTTGCCGAGCTACAGCAAATTAAAGGGATCCATGAATACTAAGGGGTGTGTTTTTGTAATGAGGGAGAAGAGACAGAAGCAATAAGAAGATAATTAAGGTAACAACTTGTGAAAAATTAAAGTGTTTCTGTCTTTCATTTTTGAATCTCTGAGCATAAACTTTGTAGTTGTTAATTTAATTGCTGATGTTCTCTGTATCCCTGAAGAATATTAAGGATTAATCATCTGGTTCATTCCAACAAGAGATAAGGCCTAAGTGAATTGAAATTTTACCAATTTAACCCTGTCTTCCTCCTAATATGACATGATTAACATTCTTCAATTAACAACACATAATTATTCTGAAGGCCTCATTGCACTTACTTCATTTTTCAGTTTTAGGTTGCCCTTTTACAGGTATTTCAAAACCGTATAAAAGGAAGGCTATGTTTTTGTTCTGTATTATCAGTCACCTATGTTCATCTGAATTACAAGAATTTAAATTTTAACTCTTTTACTTGCTTTTACTCCTTTTTGTTCCTAATAATGATAATAAACATCAAAATTGGTTCTGATTACCTTAACATTTTCTTTAGCCCCTCTTTTAGGACAGATAAGTATTTCTTTTCCAACCTAACTGTGCCAATCTGAATAAATTCTCTTAATTATTTGTGTTTGAATACAGAACTAGAAGTTTGAGCCCTAGAATACATAGCTATTCATCTGAATATTAATGTATCATGTATTGTTTCATTTTAGAATAAAAGGTAATGAAATTATTTACATTTGTAAGAGACTTGGCTTTAGGGCTACACTCAATAAAAAAATGCAGCGTTTTTTATATGTATCCTGGTATTTACTGACGTGCTTTCCTATTATCTCTCACTGGGCGAGTTGCCTTTGTTGTCTCATGGATAATCAAGTAGCTGCTAATGGGAAAGCATCATTTACTTGTGGTAAATCGAGAGAAAACAAAATAAAACTAGATATGAACAAAACAGCCCTGTTTTTCTTCTGAAACCCAGGAGGTAACTGAAGTTCACTGATTTGTAGTCTTAAAAGGAAAAGAGAAGCATTTCCATGTCTAGTGCTTAAAACATTCCATATTTCTTACTAATTTTCTTTTAAGTCAGTGTGACCTTTAAAGATCAATTATTATCCATTAGAATTTTTATGATAATGATACAGATTTAAGTATCTATCTATATATGAGACTAAAATGTTGCTGTGTAGCATAAATACATGATATGAGACTACCTTAAAATTGCATGACATTATTTTCTGAGAGCATATCCTTAGCTGGACAGCATTCTACTGAGAGATGGACAGTCAGGTCACCACTGCAGAGATTTACTGGGGCATCTCTTCATCCAGATGTCTGTCTCGGTTTCATCAGGACTTTTCAGCCAGCAGCTTTCCAAGGATCACCTAGTACTAGACACAAGAAGCTCCATCTTTTTGGAGGCTTCAGTAATTCTGCACTTACAGGCATAAGCATGGAGACCTACAATATATTATAGAGACTTTAGCAAGGAGCATGTTAGTTGTTACCTCCATTTTCAAAACTAGAAAATTCAGTATTAACCTTTTCATTGCATGACAATAGGCCATTAATCAGTATTAAAGGTTTTGAACACTGGGACATGTAATGTGGCTACAGAAAGCATTATTTTCATATCGGATTGCTGGAACAGCAGTAATAATTTCTGCTTTGTAGGAAACAATCTTAAAACAATGTCACTTCAGCTTTTAGATACAAGAAAGTACAATTTAATTTTCAATTTTAGTAATTAAGTGCATTTTATGGCACGTCTTCTAATTTCACTAGACACAACATATTTTTCTGCATATTGTCTCACTGGTGAAAGAGGAATTTGGCCATTTGTCCAAATTTTTTGACCAGGCTGCGAAGAGGGCCACTCTGTGTTCACAGGTTTATTTCACAGCCACTGTAAAGTCAGCTTGTTGTGACGGTTATCATGCAGCAGAAGCACAATAACCATGAATATTCCTGATGCCTATGTATGTGTCGGGGTTATCTTGTGAAAATCTGGGAGATCTAATCTTTCTTTTTTCTTTACTTTTGTTTCTAGATAACATTAAAAGACTTCAGAAGAAAGTTCTGTTATAGTTGACAGTTATTTTGTACTTGCCTGGGGTGTACTAGCTTAAAGAATCTGCACAGCGATGGTGGTTTTCTGAATGATGTCCAGTAAATTGCATTTTGGCAAATTGTAAAGCATGTTCTTCCAACTGGATTATGATTACATTCTTAGTAAATTTTGAATGGGACGGAATTGTGCCTACATTTCCACAAACTGAGATTTTCTTCAGGATTACTGGATCTTTACAATTAAATTTCTTCACAGGACAGTGCTATTAGTTTGGTTATTGTAGTCTGAACCAACAGGCATTTCCTACCTAACGCAGAATGTTTTCTCATCATTTGAAATCTTTCCCACGTCCTGATTATATGGGTGTTGCTTTAGCCTTGGCTGCTTCAGAAACGTCGATTAGTGAGAAATGCATTAGTTTATCAGCTAATATTTACAAGGCCATTTGGGTTGTCTTTCTAATGGCACTTCTACCTCGTGGCTATGGGCTGTCTCACAGCAGGCATGGCATTTTGTGAAAGGGAAAAGATTCACTGAAGTCAAAGCAGTACCGCTTGAGAACATTTACTTGCTGTGGCCATCCAGTGTTCAAAAAAACCGACATAAAATGCCTTGAACTGTGATTATGTTAATACTCGTATTCCAAAACACTTAACAGTGCACTTTTGAGGACTTTTTTTTTTTTAATCCCCATAGGCGAGGGAAATCGTTTCTTGTGTGTTTCTGAGGAATGCCAACTAAAAGTTGCATGCTGAAATTAGGAGGTAGAACCAGATGGAACCAATAATCGTGGGCTTGACCCAGTTTGATAGTTCCTTTGCAAACTAGATACGTAAATGTACAGGACCAGTGATTCTGCACATGAAAATACCCGGATTTAATTTTAAGAATCTAAAGAAAAGGAAAGAACCAAAGAAAAAGGAAATAATTGGTAAGAAATATTCCATGTCCTCCCACAATGACCTCATTGCAAGGCTGGACATCTCCAGTTGTCAGTATGTCACCAAGTACCAACCTGAAGTGCCAACTCTTCCTACTACATGTCCAACAACATTGCATTAGGGAAGAAATTAATCAGGGCCTCTTTCATGCAATAAAGTTGCAGGGCTTTGCAATAAAGTTGCAGGGCTTTATTGAAAACTACTTAAATCATCTTAATGATATACGGGGCTGCAGAAATAGGAGAAATCTTACTACAAAATACAATCAAGTATGATATATATTTATAGATATATGATCCAGGAGATGTTTTTGTGTCGAGGGAAATCCATACATGTTTACATATATATATATACACACATACACACTTAAAATAATACAGCTTTTTGTCTTTTGGAAACAAACAAACAAAAAATCAGTCTCCTTACTTTCACAGAAAGGAGACTGACATCAGTAGGAAACAGAAAAGTGCCATCTTTTCATGGGTCAGAAAAATTGCTTCCTTTCACAACAAACATGCTTCTTGTTATTATTTCTTGAAGTTGATGTTCATTTGATGATTATTACAGGTGGGCAAGGGAAGGATGCCCACAGATGGCAATGGTTCTCCGCACTACTGTATTTCTGAAAATGTGTCGGGGTGAATTGTTTGAAATTTTACTCAAGAGGAAAAACACTATCAATGAAATAATCAGCAAGTGAAATGACTTCAACCCCAGGCACTGCCTGTCTTTGTACATTTCTTCCCTGGGTCCATCCTTCCAGCAGGCAGGCAGGAGTCTTAGAATATGAATGTTAAATTCAAGAAGTGCCTTAGACACTGTTGCTCATTCACCTGTGCATAAAACTGCACTGAGGTCAGCTGCCTCTTCACTAAGGTTGCCTGAGGAGCACAGCCTGAGCACCGTTAGCATTTTGGGAAGTACCGTAAATCAGGATGGCAATTAACACCTGTATAGCAATCATCTTGTCCCATTTCCTTCCCTTTTTGTGATGAGTGCTTTTTCTTTAACACAACAAAAAGCCAACTTTTTTTCCTATTTCTTTCACCTACATTCTGCATTAGTTACTTTTTTTGGGGCTCAACACCTGTTTATCCCCTTGCTTAGAAGCACTGATGAGCACCAGCCAAGGCAATGATACTGTATTTAAAAATTAGCCAATACTACAGAAGTAACTAGGATGAAAGAGAGCTCCTTATTTAAAATGAGTTAGTAGAAGAACGAGATATGAGTAAGGAACTTCTGTCATTCTTCTGCAACAGAAAGCTTTTGAGCACTGATGATGTGCACAGGGAGAAATCCTTCAGAGGAGAACAGCTTCTGATATTTTTTGTTTACTTGTTATGTAAGTGGGTATAGTTTCAGATCTATTAATGAAAAGCCCTAGGAAGACCACTGCATGACAGACTTAATTTTAGTATCTTCCTTTGTCAGCTTTCAGGGAGTCATCTGGTCAGTGGTGTGAGTAATGCTGACTACGTTCATTAGCAAGGCAGCTGAGGGGAAGCACCTCTGAGGGCTGCTACTGGCCTGCAGCTTCCACCAAGACCTACAGCACTAGCTCCACAGCATTCTGAGATACTTTACACTTGTACAAAAATCTAGGACCTGGTCTTTCCTATTTACTGTAATACTATCATGGATGTAACTGCTTTGCTCTGGGAGGGCTGCTGAAAATTTTCATCATAGAAGTAACCTCTGAGATTTGTTTAATTTATTCTGGGAAACTCTACAGAGAAATCTACTAGTTAGTGGGGAAAAAAATCAGCTATTATATGTTCTGGAATGCACTGTGTGCTAGGGGACAAGAGTGAAAAACCCTGTACTGTTCAACTGTTTGGCTACCTAAAAAAGAGGAGGAAAGGGAAAACAGGGTAGATGATCGAATCTGTAGTTCCTGGAGACAAACGGTTCTGATGATGTTCTGTACGTCTCTCAGCATACTTCCTCAGTTTTAGTCACTTTATTTCTGCTGAAACAATCTCTGCAGTGCCAAAAATCATATTTAGGCTCCTGGACTTTGATAAGGTTATTTGTGGTAACGTTTATCTTGTGGGGTAAAAACAAATTCAGTTCAGTTGCTGGTTGTCAAACCCTTAAAAGTTTGGGGCTTCCTTGGCCACCACCCTCTCATCCCGGTGAGCACCTGACAGGATGTACTCTATGTGAAGAGTGTATCTGATACTGGTATAATTTATTCCAAAAGTTGGAATATATATACACCAACTGAAAAAAAAAAAAAAAAAAAAAAAGGCAGAATCCTAAAATNAAAAAAAAAAAAGGAACTGCTTTGCCCCCCTCACGTGTTTGGTTCACCTTCATGTTCGATCTGGATGGGGAAGACTTTTTATGAAATTTGAGTTGTCATCTACCCACAGGAAAGAAACCATTTAAACAGCTATTTCCAGATTAATGCAGAAAAATTATCAGTGTCTTTTATTATTTTTCTCTCTCTATGCTTACCTTTGTTTATTGTTTTTAAGTACTGAAACCCACAATTACTGATCTTGATTACAATTTAGTATGCACTTAAATTTAAGTATGCGGGGACTGTGATTTCCTTTATGCAGATAGATCTCTACACATCTGAAATACTTTCTTCAGCAGGGCTTTAAAGCTAGTATAATTCAAAATGAGATTAATACAACATTTAGCTACTGACATACAGAACTTAAATAAATTCCAGGTTTACTTTGTTATTTTGATATCTGTGAACTGTGACCTTTCCATGTGCTCCTAAATTTAGAGGGCTTGATATTCATTCAGTAATAAATTATGGTTTATGCATTTTTTTGTTGCCTTTTGTCCTTGGCAAGACATGCTAAATATGATACCTTGCTCGTGGTAGATTTACACCTTCATATCCAAACAAAAGGCAACTGAATATTGCTACAGAACTGCCTGACTCGTTCCACAGGTGAAGCAGTAAAACTGACTTGTATACCATGGGCTGTCAAAAGTACCTGGTAAACAGATTGAAAAATACAATATTTCTTCTCTAGCATCTTTCTCTAAGGATCATTCTATATTAAAAAAGTGAATAATGAAATAACCCAATGTTAGTGTAATAATTATGATACAGATGTCTTAAAGTTTAAATGATAAGAGTTTGTTCTTACTTTCTTAAGGCTAAGGTTTTATCACTAGGTAATTTACCCATTATTATTATTTATGTCACTATTACATACCCATGACAAAGCAGGGCCAGTATTTTTTTTAAAGTTTCTTGTAGCATGAGCCTTGCAGTGCTAGAATACTTAGTACCAGAGTGTGGATATGTATTGAATATGTTGTATTGAATTTTAAAGCAATATTGCTTATTTTCAACTCACTGATGGGTGACAGAATAGATGTCTGTAACCTCTGGTTTGGTCTGAAACAATTGACTGAGTGATGTGCAGCCGACTGAATTTTAATTAGCAAGTTAAAAAAATAAGTGTTTTCATCAATTTGTGGGAAATAGTGGTTAATAGATGACACATGCATCCTGTATTACATTAGGCTGCTGCTGTTTTCCTTCTGAAATCATTCAGAAATTCAGTTTTACGCTGACAAAAGGACAGATAAGTGAAACTCCGGTTTTCAGCAGCAGGCGTGTTGTTTGCTGGATGTTCAGCAATACAACAAGGTAGTGTGCTGGGCCAAAGAGATTATTGCTTCTGCTGCCTGCCTTCCCAGAGCAAGAGGTTACTACTAAAGGTGGAAAAAAAAAAAAGGACGTAGGCCCTGCTCATTAGCTACTAACATTCACAATCTGGCATATTAGCTTGAACAGAAATTATGGCTGTTGAATTTAATATGCTAGGCCATTAGTGCGGTCCAACAGAGACCAGGTCATGTTCAGTTCTGCCCCAGCCCACAGCAGGGGTGGTACACTTCAGTAATGGCTTTGGCAAAAAGCTGAAGGTAAAAGTGTCTGTAACGACTGTTATTAAATCTAACAAAGCCTGTCTGCAGACCTTTTAGACTGTGGAAGCTTCTCCAGGTCATCCATGTTACTCAGTTTACTTATTTGTTAGGCTACAGAGCAAGCAAGCTTTGAGGCAAGAGTAATTTATTCGTTAAATGCATGCTGCTAGCTAGATTTAATTATTTGTCAGATAAAAGATTACTGATTGTCCCTCTAGTAATTAATATGCATTTCTAGAGCAGTTTATTTTCTTGCATAAAATAGAGAGGTGCATATAGTTCAAAAACTTAACAACAGTTAATAGTTGTTTCAACTGACCGGCAAGGTGGATAAATACATATAAATGGGAATGCAAAAAAAAAGTGTGAAAATAAAAAGCATTCTGTGAATGCTAGAAAATACAGTATTCAATTCATATGCTTGCCTTACTTTTTCCCACATAACATGGTAACTCATGTTATGAATGGAAATTAAGGTCTCTAGTTCCTAGGTTTTCAGTCTAGTGTCTGTAGGGTTTTATTTCTTGGGGTTTTTTTAACCAAATCAGGTATGAAAATTCTGTCTTCACTTTTGGCCAGGGTCTTTCATTCTTTTATAAAAATTTCATCAAGACTAGGAAGCAGCAATTTCGTATTGATGCCAATTTCTAGGTTTTCACTGCAGTAGGTAACCAGCATTGTAAAAAATACCTAATAATGACATCAGAGAAAAAAAATCCAGTAAAATCTTTATCACATGTAAGTCAAATGAATGGTACTACTGCAAGAATATACATGGCGATATCACAAGGTTAACTACAAGAAGGGAAGTGAAATACACACCAAAGTCATCAGTGTTCACTGATGATCACTAGTTTTTAACATCAAGTTAATACATCTAAAATGAAGAATGAGTTACTAGCCAGTAAGCTGCATTCTAGAAATACACCATCTCTCTTAGTCTACGCCCATTGATGCTTACTAGCAAAAAAATAACATAATCTTCAGAATTACTAAAGAATATCACCATGCTCTTACATTGGTCTGGAAAGACTTCTAGAAGGTAGTGGTGCAGCTATATGCTTAACACTGAAAATACAAGCCATCAAACACAAACAGATTCCACATCCTGCCTCATCAACCGATTTTATCTGCTTCAAATAATCTGCCTTCCTGAATCTTAAGGGCAAAGAGGGAGACCATCTGATTTGGTCACAAAACCAGGAGTCTCTAAACTTGAACACTGAGTCACGGAACTCATGGAGAGCAGTGCTACTCAATAACCCATAACCTAACAGATTCTGTCTTTGCTGTGCGTGTAGATGATTTCCCCAAACACCAATGAAGCCATGAAGTATTGCAGAAAAAGAGATAATGCAGAAAGATAAAGGAATCAAATTGTGTATTGCTGATATGCGCAGCTTTTACATCTAACTAGTTCATTTCGAAAACACACCGTGATACCTGACTCACTTGTGATACATTAAGAACAGATTCAAGCATCAGGTTCATAGTTCTGGAATGCATTCCATATTTATTCCAGCCATGCTGCTGAGTGCTAATAAATATATAAAACATCTACTATTGTGGAAAGATAATTTGAACAGCAAGCAGTCATGTTTAACAAGAAAAATGTTTATACTGAAACATACACATATACTAGCTGATAGATATTTATAAAAATATGTGGAGTCAGTTTTTCAGAATAGTTTCTCAGAATACCAAATGCTATTGCTAATTCAAAACTGTACGAGAAGATCAGCCTGCTAGCATTCCAGTGAAAGTCACTGATCCCCCAGAACAAAAATGCATATTAACATGTTTTATCATACAAACATTTTTTCTTCAAAGTCAAAATGTCCTTAGAGACAGCAGAGAAATCCAGGTGTATTATCATTATCATAGTATTGTAAATTTTACTATTTAATATTATCATAGTTCATAAATACAAACTGTGTTTGTGCTAGAACCGCACAGCGTGTTATTCTGGCAAACTGCGTGTGTCATACAGTGGTACAGCTTGTTTATACCTGGCTGCAACACTGTTCTACATACAGAGAAATTCCAAGCAAGTCCTTCAATTCCGTGTTATTAGAGTTGATTATACAGTAAATATTCAGAGGCTCCAGGGTCATTTAGAGTATATAACTGAAAGGTCACAGGCAGTATTATTCTCATCAGTGTGGGTTAATAGAAGGAAACTCATCTGATCATCTTTTCAGCGGTAGTCTTCTCAGCTGAAAAGCTTTTCCTCATGCATATGCACAGTGTGACAGTCTGCTCTGAGGAGAACTGGGCTCTGGAAATGGGAAGCTGGACCATATGCTTAGTTATTAAATACATTCGTAGGACAAACTGTCACTGAAAACATGTGTAGTATAAGATACCATTTCAATTTGAAAATGAATTTAGGATAAATAGAAGGTTGTATCCCATGCACAATGTTGTTATAATATGGTGTTGCTATGCAATCAAGAGAAATTTTATGCAAACTGCTAGATAGTATTTTCTTTCAAAGTACTTGTAGTATGTTGCAATTTGTCAGGGATGGTAAAATCGTGCTGGATGTGTGGATGAACCCAAATGGCAGGGATTCACAGCACTTGTGCCAAACTGAGATCAGCTAGAAATGTTTGGGAGCTGGATCAAAAGAATTCTGCATCTTACCATTAGTGTCATGCACCTGATTCAGAGTAAGAACAGAAACTTACTACGTCTAAGTATGTTTTTTATTGAGGATGTTTATCTTTAGAAACATCTTTATTTGGAAGTAGTTACGTGAATGAATTCATGTTCACACTTTGTCATATATCATGTTAAACCTTCTTAAATATTGTTTTTTGTTCTTTTAACACATGTATTTTAAGCATGGATATTTAGGGTCTCTGAAAGGTAGGCTTATCTAAAAGTCCTTCGACACTCTTGTCTGAGTGAAACACTACTGGGAGAGACTAAATTAAATCTATATTTTAGGTGAAATTTGGTAGCATTTAAAATGTCATAACCCATATTCCCCCTTAAGCTCAGACCTTTTTCCACCCCATTATCCAAGCCAACAACAGTCACTTATTTTCAAAGCTTGCATGAAATACTTGAGTAGGAGACAGCACCAAGTATGATCCATTTCCTTCATTCTCTGTAGCTGAAAGTGACCCCGCAGTGTCCCGTGTTCTATACCGATACCTCAAGGTGAGGAAATGCTTCAGTCCTGACTACTTCGCCTTAGACAGCAGCTGTGGGAGAACTGGGACGGGAATTACTTTGTCTTCACAGAGATGCTCAGACTTTCAACCTCTTGGATATTTTGCTAAAAATAAGACGGGATAGCAATTTAAACACTGAAAACTCACAAGGGTTTGGTAACAGGGATGAAATACAAAAATCATTAGCATGTACCTGAGAGCCTCTGCGCTGTGGTGGGTCTGTGACCGAGGGGGTGCGAGCGGGGCGGCCGGCACGCGCCTTTCCCGCGCCGCGTGGCCGCACCAGCCCAGCCCGTTCGGGAGCGTTCTGTGGTGAGCGGCGCTCCGCAGGCCCGGGCCGTACCGGGCGCAGGTGAACCTCTGCCTGCTCTTTCTTACACACACGGAACTTAGAGGGAACTGGCGGTATCCACTAAGTGAGCTGTGAATGGAAAAAAACCTGCCACGAACTGGCAAGCTTCTCGCGGTAACGGGGCACTTGAACCGCTGCGTCGGTCTGGTTGCAGGGTGATCGATAATACTGAGTCTAGCGAGAGCGAGATGGGGAAGTGCAATTGGAATCTGCAAAGAAGTGACAGGAAACGGCGAAACAGGCTCAAACTCCTGTGCCTGTGGTTAAAGCTCCTAAACGCTCCCTCAGCTGCAGAAAGGGTCACTCTGCCTTAAAACTGTAGGTGGTTACAAAATTATGATAGCTGTTTGTCAACAACTGAACTACACTGGGTTTTGACCTAAAGAGCACTTAAATGAGCTTAGATTTCAGTGTTAGTTATTGCGTAGCTTAACGGAGACGTTTAAATTATTTCACGAGGCACACGGTTACCAAGGCTGCATTTTTGCTATTGGTGTGTTGAACAACTATGTTCTTTTATTGTTTGCATTTAATGCTACACATTAATTTTCTTCACTTTAAATCTAGTTATTGCCTTCAGGCATATGAATTCTAAGTTCTTTACAAAATAAAAATCCAGCTATCGCAGTGTTTGGTGCGCGTAGAGGCGTTGCAGGAATGCTTTCTGTTGCTGTTCAGCTGAAGAACTCCAGAGAATTGTTACCTCTGTAATGCAATTTGAGCAAGGAGAGATTAACCAGCTGTCAAACAACCACAATTTTTATTGAGTGCATTTCAGAAATAATTTGCAAATATGGCAGTGTTTCAGGGCAGCTCTTTTTGTTGTGGGAATGAGGCTTGACCGTATCTCGGTTGTCTGTCGCTTACCTTTGCTAACAGCTAGAAAGCAGGTCTCTAGCTTCCCTCCTCTCTTACTAGAAATAACTGTAGAATATGATTTAAGAACATTTTTGAGATTGCACATAGTTGGTTTGGGTTTCTTTTAATTGTTTTAAATGATAAAAAGTTGTAATGTTTCTTCTAGAAGAACAGCAAGGGGATTTTTCTGTGTGGTGTAGCAGAAAAAGAATTTGACATGATACATCTTACAGCTGGCAAAAGTGGTGAAAGTAAAACATTTGTGCATGGGGAACAGTTTGGAGGTGGTGTCTAAATTCATAGCAGGTGCTAGTAAATGCGTTTGAAGTCCGTTTTTAGTCAGTTTATATTACATAGAACATTTTTGAGGAGTCTCAGTTGGCAAGTGATTTTTGCAGACCATCACTCTGTTGCGTTTCCTAAAAAGCTATCAACTAATTAATTCAAGTAGTACCACTCTCATTTATTCTCATTAGAAATAATAAGACTTTTGGAGTCTAGTCGTGTGATTGTGTCATCCTGTTCCTTGAGGTGAAACTGATGTTGTTGTTTTAGGTGAAACCGATAGCAGCTGTTTGACACTACCAGCCTGATGTGGTTGTGTGAAGCATTGTCTGGGGGTAACTGTTTGGGGTGAAATGTTACATATTCGGCAGCTGCCTTAGGAGCCTGGGGTTTTTTCCGTTGAAAATGGCAACTATGAAAACTAAAACTGAGTTTAGGAAAAATACTGCTTTGTCTCTAATAATATTTGTCACAGTCATTTTAGGAAATGCTTTTCCTTCGTATGCTTTGGAACAGCAACCTGAAAGTCAGAGGGGTTGGCTTTTGTCACAGGGCATCAAAGGATGTGACTGTCGAGCGGTGGGCCTTTTGACTGTTGGGGTTTTGTGCACGTTTGCCAAAGTTTTGGTACAGCTCTGCACCTGACTTCCTGAAAAATCTTGCTAAAATGGGTGCGTTGCAGCCCAGAAAGGCACAGGATGGTCCTTGCACCTGTAGCTCTGAGTTAATACTGACTGGCTGCAGCTGGGTCTAGGCGCCGGGTCTCAGAGCGCCCTTGGTTTCTTCAAATACCTGCCTTGCTTTACACCAGCAAATTTCATGGAAGCAGGTAGTCCGTATGAATACAGACGGGACTGTATATCATATATGCATACTGCAGCCAGTACAACGGTTTGGCGAAGGTTCACTACCAGTACAGTAAGTCTGAAGGGAAGGAAGGGAATTTTGTCAAAGGAAAATTGGAAAGTCAAGACTGAGAGAGACTGTGCTGGAGTGAGGCAAAATGGAGCTCTGCAGAGGATAGTTGAATTTTTCTTTTCTTCTCTAAATGCAGCAGTATACTCCAGACATTCATGGATGGAGGAATTTACAGATATTTATTTTTTAAAAAAATTGTCAAGTCTACCACATCCTAAAACTTGTCTTAATTTTGCAAGTAAGTACTTTGTATATGCCAGTACATATGAATTACTTTTTTATGCTATTCCAATGCCTGATTTCTTAGCTTAAAACCAACAATTCTGATGTTAAAACTCAGTAGATATGTATTTGTTTATATATTTTAGAAATATTACCCTCTATGTGTGTATGTGTGTGCCAGGTGGAAGACAACACAAAGCCTCAAAATTGCTCTAGGAACAAAGCTTTTTTGTGCTTTGCTTACTGTTCTGACATTTCCTATAATTGTTTTTTGTTTCTAAAGCAATTAGAAAAAGTTGGTAAATCTCAGCCACCTGTTTGAACATTTCATAACAGTGAGGGTGAAACTCAGCCTAGTTGTTTCAGCTAGTGACAAGCAATTATAAGATGCTGGAAAATCTCCCTTAGATTTTTTTTTACCTGTGACAGCCAATTGAATGAGTTAATTCTGCCCTGTAGACATTGGATATTCTTATATACACAAATTAATTTGTTATAGTACTGCATCAGTAATTACAAACTACTTGATTGTATATAGTCTTTACAGTACTGTGCTTAAAAGCCACAGCAATTTTCTGTCCCGTCCAGAAGCTGAGGGAGGGTGTTGCGCTGCCCTACACCACCTAAGGAACTATAGACTCTGGTAAATTTTTCACATCCATTTTTAGCAAACAGATGCTCTTACTATCCTGTGTGAAAAATCAGTTTAAAAGATAAAATGTGGAAACCATCACATCCATGGGTTTGGTTTTTCTTTTTTTCTTTTTTTTTTTTTCCCTAGCATTAGGTATACAAATGTCTCCTGGTTTTGTAAGAACAAGAAAAGCCATGAACTGCGCTTTCTGCAGAGTACTTCCCTGAGCAAAGCTGAAAGCAGTGGAGTTTGAGGAATAAGCCCCGTTGAAATTTCATTCTTGCCAGTATCAAGAGATAGATCATTGTCTTGGTTTTCCAATATTAAAGCTGTGCTGCTGTTTTGTATTGCCTTGGAAGAAAGGAGATGACTTTTTATTTAAGTAGGTTAATAGGTCCCATGGTTTCCAAAGCTGAGTTTCTTTGGATTTCGGTGGTGAACTTGTAAAGGCTTACTTGTTTTAACAGCGTAGCGGGCTAGACAGGTTTTCCCAGTGGCACTGACATTTACTATAACTTGTGCGTGTGTATCTATCTTACACCTTCAGTGTTCTGTTCACTAGAGTTCGGCTCTGCCAAATGAGCCCTCTAGGTTTGATTGGAAGGCTTGGGATATTGTGGATGTACACTTGTTTGGCTGAAGGTAAAAATCTGATGAGAGAGACAGAGAGGGTTGAGTATGTGGGCATATATAGCAAATTTATATCTGAGAGCTTTTCTGCTTTATCTGGGAAAATGTGTTTTTCTTCAAAGCATACATGAAAACTGGAACTGGTTGTTTCATATGCACAGACTATTGACTAGGTGATCTTGTTCTCTCACAATGAATGGGATACTTGGTTTTATACTAAATTTTACACACCATGCTCAAATTCCTATGCATATGTATGCAAAATTTTATGTGTGCTAAGCTTTTAAAAACGATAGGGAAAAATGCTCTGCCCTTTGTTACATGCACAAGGTAGGCAGGCAGTGTATATGTAATGTAAGACAAAATTTATATTTAGACACAGGAATGCAAAGATACAGATTTATTGTTGTTTGCGGGGTTTTTCTTATGTTGCTATTATCTATCTGTATCTGGTACTTCAGTATCTGAGATCTTTGCATTTTGGTGGTTATGAACCATTTCCTTTGTGTACAAAAAGGTCAGTAATTAGCGTTGTACATTGTTGAAACAGTAATAATAATATCCTCTGTGTGTACTTTCAGAAATAGAATCTTGGGAATGATTTGTAAAAGTGTGTGAGGGAGAAACTCAGACTGTGTCTACAAACTGCAAATTACTTTTGATGAGAATTTTGATGCAGTGAGATTCATTAAGGTTTGGAGAAAATGCAATGTCAGTACTAAGATACAGAAAAGAATGCCTTACGTCATTTCAGTAGTGGTGTAATGATTTAATTTTTTTGACTCTTTTATATTCTGATTGGTTTTAATGCCCTTCACCATGTTCACATTAAATGCCTTTAGAATAAAATTAAACCTTAATTTTTTTTCTTTGATAATGTTTTAGGGTAGTGTTTGGATTGAGCAGTTAGTTTAAAAGATGATAAGAATTAAAAAAGTGCCCAAAAGTGCTTCTGCTACATTATGGATTTGAGACAAAGCCCTTAATACTATGCTTTTGCTTTTGGTCAGCCCAAAAGTGGTCAGGCAGTTGGGCTAGGTGATTACTGTAGGTCCCTTCCAAATGAAATACTCTATTCTTACTGACCTGCCGGAGATTCTGTTTTGCGTATTTTTACTGTTATTGCAAAGGAATAAGCATGCTGTGTAACTTGAACAATAGACTAATCAGCTACAACTTGAACATTGGACTTACTGCAGAAAAATGTGTCGGTGTCACTATAATAGTTACACTGCTGCTTGTTGCAGTTTTATCCCACTAACAAATTGTGGATATTTCTCTGAGCAGAGCTCCTTTCACGTTCCAAACTGAAACCAGACACCTCTCCCTTGCTGGCCAGGCAAGCAAAACCAGAATAAATTAAGAAAATGAGTCTTTTATTTTTCTGAAAACTAAGNAGATAAAGTTATTTGCAGTCGGTCCAGAGACATGGAATTTTTTCTTTTTTTTTTTTTTTTACTGTTCCATAAAGAAGAGGGTCATGATTGATTTCAAAACAAAACAGGTCAGGTCTTTGACCGGTGTCTTTGGGAGCAATTAGCTGAGAGCTCAGAAGTCAAGTACAAAGAGGTGTAGAGCTTAAAGAAGGGAGTTGTGCAATGGCCACAGCTTCGAAATGCTGCCCTGCTGTGACTTTGTAACACTCACAGGAGCCTGGTTCCATCCGTCCCTTCGTTAAGGATCTCTGACAACAACAGTGCTGTCACATGTTTTCAACTCTCCTTCTGTTCTGTCCCTATCAGCATCGTATTCAGAAAGCTATGAAGCAGGTTTAGATCTAAGTCTCCAGATTTCTTGTCAGCCTGTCTGGAAAGCAGCAGAGGTTGAGGGAGCACTTAAAATAATCCATCTCTGGATGACAGGCAAATAAAGAAGAGATTGAATGAGTAGAGAAGGGTGTAGATTAAAGGAGAACAGTAATATGGTACTTGGAAAGAGGAGGGGAGAGGATAGACAGGGTGAGAAAGAAAGCAAGGAGGGAATAAAAGCAAAACAAAAAAGGATATGTCAGATTTAAGAAAGGAAAATACTGCAGGAGGACAGAAAACATTACAGGGGGAATGTACAGAAACGTACTTTGGAAAAAGAAGGAGGAAGTGTTACAGTTTTCCTTGTATCTCCCTGCTGAAAGAATGAAAACACAGAACAGCTGTATCTGCTGCAGCTGGATTCTGTCCCCAACTTTCTCTTTTGAGTGAGCACTGGGAAGTGAAGAGAATGTAGAAAGGAGAAGGGCATTACTTCTCTAATGAGGGAGAAAATGGGTTTTGGAAATCCTCACTTCTGCCTCACCTTCAGGTGTCAAACGTCGTATTTCTGCTATTCTCCAAGGAGCTTCCATGGAGTTTTGTTTCTGTATAATAAATGTTCTGGTTTTTAATTCTGAAAGTTGAATGGTGGAGATTGGAAAATGGTGGTAGAAGTAGCATCTTAGAATGTGTGTTAGTCTTACTATTCTTTAACTGTTTCTGAAAATACAGAGCAGTGTTTTTTAAAGTATTGACGTTAGTGATTCTTGTTAACATGGGATATATGTTTGCCATACACTTGGAGTTAATACTGCAGTTTGTAAAAGTTTGAAATCAGATCGGGGAGTGTATTTTCAGTTGTGCTGCAAGGGACAGACAGGTCACTTCTTATTCTTTAGATCTCTTATCGTTTTGAGTCACTTGATTTGTTTGTAGTGTAGTTTGCAGGTTTTGTAAAGTTCTGAGATAAAACAATAATACTGGGGAATTTTTATTTTTCTTTCCCCTCTGGCAGGAATCCATACAGTCACCTCTCTAATTCCCAAAAGTTAACCTGTAAATACTTCCAAATTTAATCAGCATGTTAAAGGCAATGTCTACGCTGTGACAGGAGTAGTATTTTCCAGTAACTTAACGTTACTGGCAGCAAGCAAAGATGCTACTATACAAACTGCAACACAAATACAAAAGTATCAAAGATAATGACAGCTGTTTATCTTTTTGTGATGTTAAAGCATAGCATGTGACTGGGGCCAGATAAACCAGACCAAGCATCAGGGCTGTGCATCACATTCTTCACACAAGAGTTAAAAGAAGCCAAGAGCACAGAAGATGGAAAGATCAACTCTGCAGATCATGTCAGCTATATGCATTACAAAGATCTCATCACAGACCTTTCCTAAGCAGTAATCTGGCATCTCCCGATTAAAATGCTTCTGACTATTTGAGATATTCAGGCATTTCTAAGATACTTAGGTTTATATTCTTTATGTATGTCAGAATTCATTACTTTAAAAAAAAAAATAATTTTCTCTCTGCTGGCAGCTTTATGGTTTTGAAATTTACTCGCTAACCTTACTTTTCAACATAGTTGCTCAGAGAACTTAGAATCAAGCCTTTGTCTTTTCAGCTTGCTTTTTTTTTTAATGTATTAAAAGTCTGCAGTCGTTCAAACTGTCATGACAAGTTGCCTGTGGCATAACTTGGATGTTCTTCTTCAAAATTGCAGATATGTATTTTATATATGACAATATTTGCTTATGAAATAGCGTGCTGAGATGTACTTGGATTCGAAAGTCTGTCCCAGCACAAATTTTGTTCTCTTAAAAGGCATTGGCAAGTAAAGGAGTAGTTTTATGTTTGGTTGAGAAATGAAAATATTACTATTCAAGAACCGGTATTACACACTTTGATTTAGAGTGGGTAAAGGACATTTTCTTTTCTTTCATAGTTAGAAAATTAAAATCCCTTGGAATATTTTATAACATTAACTGTGGTTAAGGGATTAAATGAAGCAAAATGGTTTGCTATATGTTGAATCAATCAGAATTAAAGTTCATTTATAAGTGACAGGGTTTCTATGCACAGTAACTTTCTTTTAATACCTCTGGTGTAAATTACTCTTCTTTTTAATATGCCGTGTTACCTGTGTTTAATGAAGCAATTTAAGTATTCTAGGTGGGTTATTTGTGAATTTAAATTCTAAACAAGACGAAAATTGCTTTTCAGGAGTAGAATATAGTAGAGCTAGCTTTCCTAAGATGAGCTAGGTGGCAGAATTGACTAAGAAAGTGGTGCTTAGTTATTCCATATGCTCTGAATGCCAGTTTGTTCACTGAATCATGTAGAGTGCAGTCCATTTTAACTTTATACCTTACAAAAGGAATTATCTGTTTATATCAAATACATTTTGTAATATTTTATGCAGAATACCTTAAAGCAGGTGTATGCTAATTTCTAAAAAGCTACAGGCTCTCAGTGAGCTGGGAAAATGCATCTTGTTTTGCAAATCCAGTATGGTTGTTTAACAGTTCTAGTGATACAATTATTTTTCATGTGTATTACACAATGCAAGGTCTACAGAAGGATTCTGCTGATAGCATATTTCCCTGAGGTTCTCTGCTCTGCCGGCCCAAGTTTGCCTGCTTTATACACTCAATTTTTACGGAGGACAAAGGTGAAGAGTGGATAGGAAAACAAGGATGACAGATGTTTGTCATTACTGTTTAATGCTCTACCGAGCAGTTCTTGGATACTGAGATGGTGAGCATCATGTGAAAGCAGAGTAGGAATACGTTTTTAACATAAGTATTGTTGAGTCAGTGGCTTTAATTACACGTATGTAGCTATTAAATAGACAGTAGTGGTTTAGTTGTAGTTTTGAGCTTCAGTGGAGGAAGGTATGTTTCCCATGAAGCATTCCTATTGGCAATTGTTCCATTTTTATCTATGAAAAGCATCACGTCATAACTCCTTTCCGTTCCATCTTTTTTAAATAGGCTAAAGAGCACTCTGGGTTTATTACACTGGTGGAAGACTAGTCAAAAACATATTCTAACTTAGCCTAACTCCCATCTTTTGCCTTAATCTCTACTTGATGTAGAAGCTCTGAAGGCACCGAGAGACAGTATTGTCTGTAGCACTGAGTATGTGTAGCTGGGAATCAGAAACTCCAGGATTTATTGCCTATGTTGGCTTGGTTGTTTCATTTTATTGCATTTGTTGAGCCACTCAAGTTTGTCCTGGTTTCAGCTTCACAAAGTTCTAAATCATTTTTCTTTACACAAAGTTGATGATAATAGATGGTGATGATAGTCATTGTTACTCTGCTGGCTCATTAGTCTTTTTCTAAGACCCTGTTCTGTGAAGAACTGTTTTAGCACACAGATTACCTGATGTAGTTTGTGTTTGTATGAGAGCTACTGCATCAAATGTGTGGTGCGATTCCTTCTGGAATACCAGTTTCAGTCCATGGTAGCAAACAGAGTAAAGCAGAAATACATACAATAATTAAAAGAAAATTATACTGATAGATGATGGTAGACCAGAGCATGTATTGTTCTTCATCCAGAAGGCCTGGAAGGATGTACCAGGTGGGGTGACTGGGCATGGATTGATAACCCAAATAACCTTTGAATGAAATCTGTATGAGAAAGGAGCTTTTTTTGTCAACCTCTCGTCCTAAAGAACTCATTTAAAAATAGTCTAACTCTGCATAACCATGAAGATTTTTGTTACTCTACTTCTATGGAATCAGTACTATACCTAGAATCGAGATTACAGAGTGGTTCCATTCTGAATTCCAGAATTTACGGTGAGCATCTTTGCATTCATTTGCAAATCTTTGTTCTGTTACTGAATTAATACAGGATGTTTAACAGAATTGCTTTTCCAATAAAAGGGAAACAATATTGAATTTATTAATTTGAGAGTCATTTGAAGAAAGAATCTTACTTTTTATACATATGGCCTGCTAGGAACTAGTTGTTATCCAGCTCTCTTTGGGTATAATCTCATTAGTTAATATGTGCTTGCAGTTGTACTATATTTTGTCTCTGCTTTAAAAGTACTGTATATTTCTGTTCTTTCTGTTCTGTACAGTGTGCTTATTGAACACAGAGCTTCATTCTCTATGGTCATGACCCAGTTACGTTGAGTTTACAAACTCGGTTAATAGGACAGTAAATAATAATTCATAGTCGTCTTTTGTAGTTAGCAATGGTAGCCTATTGTAATTTTCCTTGGCAGCACATATGGTAGGTGATAAACTAACAAATAAAAGTGCCACATGGAGCATAGGTCCGCTTTTATTTTTTTACAACTGTGTCTTTCATCTGATTCATAATTAATGTGCAAGATTCAAAATTGTTTTGTCTGTGATTTTGGCTTCTGCTGATGTATTCTGAGCTGTAAATGTTGTGTGAAAACAGTGATTCCCTGACTTAATCAGCTGCATTTTTTCAATGACCGTTGTATAAAAACAGCAAATGAGGTTTTTGGAACACTTCTAAAAGAATTTTTGTATTCACTTTTTGAGTCTTACTACTAGTTCTTTCAGCCGAGATTAAAAGTAACCGTAAATTCCACAATAGGTCTTTTAGCCAAGCAAATACATTAACCTTTTTTTTCTTTCATTTTCTGTTCAGAAGTTCATGCTCTTTAGTTGGCTTTTTCATCTTGACAAAGGATGAGATGCATCTTGCAATCTTCTTGTAAGCTGGCTTTTCCAGTGTCTGCCTGCTTTAGTAGAAGCAATTATAGCTTTTCTGCTAGTTTGAGAACTTCAGTGGAACTCCAGGTTGACCTTGGATTAAGATGAGAAAAGGGAGATCCATTCTGTACATCCCATTTATTCTCTTTCCCGTCATAGAAAGAAATCTTTGTAGTGATATTGCTGCACATTAAAGTGATACAACTTTTCCCCCCAGTCCTCGTCTTGCAAATCTGGTACTTATGGTGCCTCAAGTGAAAATAGTTGACAGTTTACGTCCCAGATTGCATTTGTAGAGTTTCAGCCTTTCGTCTTAATTAGGAGATATCTGTGTTACAATCAGTACGTAATACTGCTCTTGTGAGGCTGCTAGTCTATCACTTCTGTCCCCTTCCATAATTAAGTAAATTCAAGTTTCTTGAGTCAAACTTCCCATGTATGAGCCCTTCTGTTTCTAATTTCCAAATTCTAGCAGTACAGAGACAACTGTTTATGTAACCACTATACCAAAGAGAAATCTTCAGCTTCACTATAGATGCTCATCGCATATTTGGTGCAATGTAGGGAGTCTTAATGAATAAACTCTGCCAGGCTCTAACCTACTGCTTGCTGTTTTCTCAGTTACACCTGGCTGGATTTAGGCGAGTCACTTGTTGTGACATAGATTAAATAATTTTTCAGTAACATTTCTTCTGAAGGAGAAAGTACATTTCCAGATTTACAAGGCGAAGTTCTTGAACTTCGAATATTTTCTTTTTTCTCCTTTTGCTTCTAGCTTGTTTTTCCTCATAGATACCGCTGCATAGCAAAACCTCCGTTTCCTAACTTGTTGTTCAGTATTTGTTCAGTATGAACAACAATTCAGGATACTGAGTGAGTATTTGTAGTGATGTAACATTACAAATGTTTAGAGAGTCATTACAGTACCTTTTTTTTTTCCCCCTCCTTTTTTTCCCCTCCTGTGAGTAATTAGGGAATACATGCTGGATTGCAGTGAGAGAGCTAAGCACGAGGACTGCAGTTATTGACTGCCGTTTACTTATTTGATAGAGAACAAATTCCCACCAATTTGTCACCACAGGGGAACATTTTCATTGTATGATTTAGATTTCAGTTTTGAAGTTAGAATTTCAGTAATCTTAAATAGGTATGTTGAATATTTTCACTGGTTTAAAGGTGTTAATTTTTTTCTTGTGTAATCATGCTTTGGAATACACCATTCTTGAACACAGTAGCACAAAAAAGCTTACTTAAGAAAATAATCGCCCTGTCTTATGAAGAAAAGTGAAGAATAGTACCTTGATTTTATCAAGGCTTCTAACACATACTACCCTAGTATTGTTAGAGCCATATTGGTGAGATATGGATTGGATGAATGGTAAGTCAACTGAAAAACTGGCTTGACTGCTGGATTTAAAGGGCTGTGATGAGTGGTTCAGAGTTCACGTGGTAATTAGTGGTCATGTGCATCAGGGTTTGATACAAGAGGCAATACTATTTAATAACAATGTGGAGAGTGGGGTGAAGTGCGTTGTCAGGAAGTTTGTGGATGATACCAAAGTGGGGGAAGCAGTATATGTAGTGGAAGACAGGGCTGCTCTTTGGAGGGACTTTCATAAGTTGGAAAAGTGACTTCATAGTATCATAAAATGGTTGTGGTTGGAAGGCACCTCAGGAAGTCACCTGGTCCAACCCCAATGCTCAAGCAGAGACACCTAGAGGCAGTTCTCCAGACCCATCCATGTCCAGATGGCTTCTGAATATCTCCAAGGATGGAGACTGCAGAACCTCCCTGGGTGACCTGTGCTCAGTCACCCCCAGAGTGAAAAAGTGTTTTCTGATGTTCAGATGAAACCTCCATGTCTCGTCCATGTCTTGTCTTGTCGATGTCTCTGTTGTACAGGTTATATTAATATTACTAAATGTTAATAATGCAATTTTTCCCCCTTTGATTTCTCTAGAGTACATTGGGTATTTTAGAATAGAGGATTCTTCAGTGAATATCTTAAAAATGCTTAGCTGTAGAATTGTGGGTCAAGCTGGGTGTTTTCTTATGTTCCCTTCTTTGACACAGAGCCAGGATTTTCAGTTAATAGTGTATTTAGGTTGAAACCACATGTACGTATGATTGCTGTGTGAGTTTATAGAAGCCAACACAGACGCCTAAGGAAAAGATCTAACTTGAAGGGGAGAAGGGGATTGAACTTGAGTGACCTGAGGTGTAGGACTGTGCTGTTAGCCATGCAAACTTGTTACAAGTAATCCTTATATGGTGAAGTTCACACAGACAAAGCATTATAAAGGAAAAACTGTTCATATTAGGATTGTAGGATTTCAATACTTCATCAGCAACAGAAATTTCCCTTCAGGGGGGAGAGATTTGAAACAAGCCTGATGTGCTTTTTGGTTCTTCAGAGAACTTGAAAGATTATTTTTTTTTTTTAATCATTATTTTTAAGTGTTACTGTCTTAATAATGAAAGGCAGCTTCATGGAATTATGACAAATTTAAAAATCTGTTTTCTTCCTTTGGCAATGCAATACTTGGTTGATAAATTACTTGATTCTTTATGTTGTTCAAATGCTTGTGGACACAACGTTAACACAAGGAAAACTAAACGGAAAGCAATTTTGTGCAGCTTTTTTTACTATACCCTTGAGCATTTTCTAAGTTTGCATTTAATCACAGAATCTTGGCCATGATATTTCTGACAGGTAATTTCCTTAATGCAGTTGACAGAGATGGATTACATGGAAGCCTATTGGATCCAAAGCTTTTGTGTGCAAGTGATAAGACTAGATTAGGGTTATCTTGCTCAGAGTGCCTGGAAAGATACAGCCACCTAATAATTCCCCTGGTAATATGGATGGTTTTGTGGGAGCAGAAATTCATGGCTAGATACTGGCCTGCAGAAGTATTACCAGATTTCACTGCTCCTTGAGAACAAGGTGTGGTTTTCTGTTACGTATTATCAAAATGATACACCAGAGAAGGACAAACGTATTAAATGTTTGGCAGATTGGAAAAGTGATAAGGCAAGATACAGGCACATATCTTAGAAATATTAACGCGAATTTACAGTAAAATTAGTTTTGGCATAACCACAAATATTACTATTATTTTGCAGAGAAATAACAAAGGGTGACCTCATCAGTGTTTATAAATACATAAAGGGTGAGTGTCAGGAAGACGGAGCCAGGCTCTTCTCAATGTCGTGCAGTGATAGGACAAGGGGCAACGGATGCAAGCTGGCACATAGGAGATTCCATGTTAATATAAGGATAAACTTTTTCACTGCGAGAGTGACAGAGCACTGGAACAGGCTGCCCAGAGAGGTTGTGGAGTCTCCTTCTCTGGAGACATTCAAAACCCGACTGGACGTGTTCCTGAGTGATGTGCTCTAGGTGGCCCTGCCCTGGCAGGGGGGTTGGACTAGATGATCTTTCAAGGTCCCTTCCAACCTCTAAGATTCTGTGAAAAGAAGTAGCATTTAGCTTTTTAGCTGTTGTAAAGGTTCATGTAAGAAAATTGCTGTGCCATGCTGCCTTATTAAAAGACCCTAAATCTGAATACCAGGAAGGTTTTTTGAAACAAAATTTTGTTATAAATAGCAAAGTCCAAATAAGTTTTAGATCTCACTAATATTCTTTTGCAGTCAAGACTTTTTGAACACTTGAATAGAAAGTGTATATAAAAGCTTGTATAGCTTATTTTTATTTACTCATAGCAAGCATTCACTTCAGCTGAAACAGAATTTTTTCAGTGATCTCTAAGATCATGACATTTTATAACTTCTTCAAACTTCATCTAGATGAGGAAAATTAATTTGATGGGCTAGTAGCTAACAGTATTGCAGTCAAAGCATCTGTTAGTGGTCTTTCATTTGAAAACAGACTTATTGGAAAGATGAAGATTGGATGATAGCGCCGGTGGCGTTCATAAAGCATAGACTCCTGACACTCCCTCTGTGATCAGTAGAGAAGAGAGATGCGCCTTCAGGAAGCAATTCAGAGTAAGAGTCTAATTTAGATAGTCTGAGTCACGTCCTATGGGATCCTCTTTGTATCTCTCGACTGATTACTGATAGGGCTACAATGAGCAGCTTCCCTAAGCTGAAGTTAGCCTTTGTGAACATTTTCTGGAATAGTGAGTTGCATAGATTCAAGATACAGGTTGGTTTTCCAGGTTTTATAGCTTTCTAGGCAAGAGAGTTGTGCTACAGTGTATATAAAATGTTCAGAGGCTTTTTGGTGGGGACTTGGAGGGAGGGATACACGTACTGTATTTCTTGGCATCACAGCTCTTAGCTTATTTCTAACTAGTGGTATAAAAACTGTTGTCAGGTGTTATTTCTGGAAAACACAGCAAGTGGAAAAGACCATCCCTAGATAGCAGTTGAAAAGAAAAAAGAAAGAAAAGGAAAAAAAACCCAAACCCCAGAGCACTGGAGAATACTTGGGTTTGCTGTCATGGGACAGGTTTGTGTCCTTTGTGTCCTGAAAGATTCATTACTTTGCATCTTGGCCTATAAAATATATTGCCAATCTTTTCCTTGTTTTATTTCCCAAGCAGGGAAGAAAAAAAAAAAAAAGGGCATTTTATACAGAGACTGTGTCATGAAAAAGGATCACGTAGGTGTTTAATATATCCTGTGATGAGTAATTTTGGTCATGGTACATCAGAAAGCTACTTTCCCCCACCTTCTTTCTAATAAGAATTTTAATCCATTGATGACAAAACCTCTAAAGTATTTCCTTCCTGTATTGTAATACACTGTGACGAATTATGTCTCAGGAGTTGTAAAATTTTCTCATAGCTTGTAATATCTCATTTAATGAATTGATCACACTGAAATGTAAAGATGAAGCAGCATTTATTTTGTGTGTTATATTGCATATAATTTTTAGACTTGACATTTATAGCCATGGAAGCTGTTATTTTACATATCATTTTCAAACCATATCAGCCTTAAACACATTTAAATTTAATAAGCAAGTAGATTAGATTTGCTTTTAAGCTAGGCATATCATTATAGTTTGTGTTCCCTTCAGTAGGGCACATGCTTACTATTAAATGCAGTATTTAGATGTCTTTTAAAAACCTGAAAAAAATAAAAGGGGATGTATTTACAAAAGTAATTGAAAATAGAGCTGCTTTCAGGAACAGTGCTCCAGCCATGATTTTGGTAGGATGTAGATGGTAGTTTTTGGGGGTTTTATTAGAAATTGCCCTGTTTTGAGGAAATGTTGATGTAAGAGCTATATGTGTTTCAGTTATGAAATACCAAATCTGTCATAGTAACATATGGCCTGATCATCGTCTCCTGCAGAAAAAAATCCATGGGAGGGGAGAGCTTATTTGGAAACTCTGCATGATTTACCAGGCAGATTTTCTGATGCCTCATCTTTCTCATCAGAAAGAATTTGTAGCTGCCAAGAAGGTGGATTCTTACAGCCTTCTAACTCTTTAAGTGCTTTACCATCCATAAAAAATGTGTTGTTAGTAGTGTAAAAAAAGGCAGCCCTTCTTTCTTCGATCCTGGCTTCTTTCACCACTGAAGAAACTTTACAGAACATCACATAGAGAACCTCTGTTGTCATGATCTGTTTGAGACTCCCATCTCAGAATCTCAGGAGATGTAGAAGCAGCTGAGAGAAATCTGACAAAAATCTAAACTTTATAAAATCCTGGTGGATTTTTCCCTGGAGATTGCATTGCTTTTCCTAGTGTATCTGCTAAAAGACAGTTCCAGCATTGTACTTGTTACTGCGGCACAAAATTAGGATGCAAATAAGATGTTTTTCACCTTAACTCAGTTGGAGGGAAGAATGATTTTTCTTCTTTTTTGTTTTTTCATTCTTTTTTAAAGATCATTTTGGAAATACATTTCCAGACTTTGTGAAAGTGTTTTTCACTTTTTATCAAAACAAGGTGGTGGATGCCTGTTTTGCAAAGTCCTTTCACTTAAGGAGAAAACATGAGCAGGAGACCTTGTCTTAGAATTTGTCTTTGAAGAATATAATTTTTAAATTATATTTTGAGGGTTTTACTTGATGGATTTTGTTGTGCTTGCTTTGCCTTCTCCCCTTAAATATATTGGTTTGCATTGTGTTCATGTTTATAGAGTAGAACTTTTGGCTGTATGTGGTTTTTGGCTTTCTGGTCTATCTGCATTCAGAGGCCTAGTCAACAAATTAGTAGACCTGATCTTTCCAAACGCAAACCTATTCCTATGTATTTCTCTATGGAATTGTTTCGTCTATGAACCATGCAAGCCAATATTTAATGAACTGGAGTACACCAGTCAAGTAAGCTGAAACATGCAATCTGGTTCAAATACAAGTTGCTGTGTAGTAGCTTCATGTAAAACCAATGCAAAACCCCCACTGTTCTTTGTACAATTGGTTAACGAAAGGGAAATCAAACGGATTGCACCAACACTAGTAAAAGAAAAAGTGAGACAGACTAAAGATTTTTGCATGTTGCTTAATTCTTAACACACAATGTGGCATGCTTTTGGCCTAAGCCAAACAGTCGTGCCTCTCAGTCCTGGTGTGCTTCTGGAGATGGCGGATGACAGCAGCTCTTCCAAACAGGCAGACAGAACTTAGCTACCAGTTCTGGTGAGGTAGTGTGGTGTTCGTGGGCATATCGGCAACAAAATTTGATTTGTTGCGTAGCCATGAAGACCACCTTTCATAATGGGATGATGGTACAAAACTAAGCGGAATCCTTATAACCACGGAACAATGTCTAACAGAACTTAGGAGAGCTGCTAAGTTTCCTGTCTTGGCTGTTCCTCTTATTTTGCTACACTTAACTGTATTTTGTGCCTGGTCCATAAAGTTGGTAAAAGGGTTAAAGGACTGATCACTGGTAGAACTTGAGTGTGTAGACCAAAGGAGGGGAAAATGTGCTGCTTAAATTAAACCGTCTCCTTCAATTAACTATTATTTACGATTTATTTAATGCCCTTGCACGTCACAGAATCACAGAATCTTAGAGGTTGGAAGGGACCTTGAAAGATCATCTAGTCCAACCCCCCTGCCAGGGCAGGGCCACCTAGAGCATATCACTCAGCAACACGTCCAGTCGGGTTTTGAATGTCTCCAGAGAAGGAGACTCCACAACCTTTCTGGGCAGCCTGTTCCAGTGCTCTGTCACTCTCGCAGTGAAAAAGTTTATCCTTATATTAACATGGAATCTCCTATGTTCCAGCTTGCATCCGTTGCCCCTTGTCCTATCACTGCACGACATTGAGAAGAGCCTGGCTCCATCTTCCTGACATTCACCCTTAACATATTTATAAACATTGATGAGGTCACCCCTCAGCCTGCTCTTCTCCAAGCTAAAGAGACCCAGTTCGCTCAGCCTTTCCTCATAAGGGAGATGTTCCACTCCCTTGATCATCTTAGTGGCTCTGTGCTGGAGTCTCTTTAGCAGTTCCCTGTCCTTCTTGAGCTGAGGGGTCCAGAACTGGACGCAATATTCCAGATGCGGCCTCACCAATGCAGAATAGAGGGGGAGGAGCACCTCCCTCGACCTACTGACTACAGCCCTTCTAATACACCCCAGGATGCCATTGGCCTTCCTAGCCACCAGGGCACATTGCTGGCTCATGGTCATCCCTCCATCCACCAGGACCCCCAGGTCCCTTTCCTTTGCGTTGCTCTCCAGCGGGTCAGTCCCCAACCTATACCGGCACATGGGATTCTTCTTTCCCAGATGCAAGACTCTACACTTGCCCTTGTTGAATTTCATGAAGTTTTTCCCCGCCCAGCTCTCCAGCCTGCCTAGGTCACATAAACTTATGGCTATCCACGTTGTAAAAAACCAAGCCTTAATGAAAGCAGAATTCGCAGCCGCATTAGAAGATGGACGAAGTGACTGCGGAAAGCTAAGGATTAGTTAGCTGATAAGCTTTCAAGGAAGTACAAGATATAGTAATCAGCAGGGTAACATAGAAAAGGCATCAGAAGAATTAGTTCCTTGCCATGGAGTTTATAAGAGTGTTATTTAAAAATTAGGTACATAGATACTGTTCATACTAATGCATATAAATCACCATGAATTTCATTCTATGCATTTCACTAGATTGCCTGATCTTTGAACTTTTGTTGCTAAATTATTTTTTTTTTGTATAGAAGATTGGCAATGTATGGTGTCAGCAAAATATGTCATGTAGTCATGAGGCGTAACTGAAGAACTGAATAATTTGTATCATGTCTTGCTCACGAGGATAATTAAATGGAATGGCATTTAAGTTGATGGAACTACAGAGGTGACCACTGGCTAGAGAACTGTCTCCTAATTTTTTTAAATAAATGATCATCAATATTTTGTTGAGTTCTTCTCCTTGTGTATGGTTTAATATGCTTTTTTTTCCTAGTACTTTCAGCAGAAATAACTTAATTACAGGGACTAGGAATTAATTTTAAAAGAAATAATTTAAATAAGAAATTATATATTTGCAGACTCTTACATGTTGCATCTTTCATTTAAATATGACTTTTTTCATTCTTTTATTCAAAGAAAATGTTCTGCACAGCGAAATCACACTTAATAGCATCAAGAAGTAGTAAAAAAAAACCCCTCAAACCCAAAAAACTAATTTCTGGAGGCTTGTAGCAATGCATCTTTAAATTTACATCAGTGTTGAAGGGGCCATTTAAAAAGATAATAGCTTAATCCAGACATCACTGGTGATGATTTCCTTCAATATGATAATAAATATACCAAAGTACCCTTTTATCTTTAATAATTCAGGATTCATTGAGCATTTAAAGGTTTTCCTGTTCTGTCATTTAAGGAATCTGATAGCAATTTGTTAAAAATAATATGAGACATGTCTCAATAATAGACAAAAAAATTGCACAATATGTAAGGGATGCTATTTCAAAATGGAAGTTGGTGCTATGTACAGCACTTGCATAAAGTTTTAAAGATTTTCACCTTACCTGCTTACCTTCTTGAAAACTGTAACCATTAGGTTGACTTCCTGTAAGTTATTTGGAGGACATCCCCATAAATCAGTTATTTTTTAAGAAACTCTTCAACCTACCCCTTGAAATTATGCAGAAGAAGTCTATGAAGGAAGCGTTGTACAAAAGCAATATATTGCTATGCTTTATCAGAAAAAAAAATCAGAATAACTGTTTCTGAACCATGAAAGTACTTCTCAACTGAGATTTACAGTTTGTACCACTATGATTTTCTGAAAGGTATGCATCTGTAGTTTTAGTACAGTTAACAGAACTGATAATGATTTTAAGTTAATTAGAAGATTTGCATGTTTTATTCAGTTTCTCTTTAAATGTGAAGGACAGAGTATAATTATAATTGGAACATTTTTTGTTATATTTGCCTGGAAGGATACGGTTTTTAAGCTGAATGGTATTTTATCTTTCATAGTCAAAACATTCTCAAGCAAGTTACTCTGTTACAGATTATTGTATTAATGGTGAGTATATTCATTTACGTTTAGAGACCAATTTGGATACAAACTATGAGAGCAAAGATGCCAACCGTAATCTGAAAGCAGAATCAGAATTGAAATTTCACACTTAGAGAAAAAAAAATGAATACATGGCTGAAACTGAATGAATTAAATATGCATATTCAGTAATTGTGATGTTAATTAAAACTAGTTAGAGATTACACGACGGGCTTCCTTTAAGAACTCTGAAAATCCAGATCCTTTTTCTCACTAGTAAATAGTGTAACGTGTGCCTGCAAAGCCAGATGACATTGATGGAAGCAGCAGGTCAATGCCCAGTAATTTCTGGATTTTTTAGGCATTAGCTTCAGTTTGAGGGGCTTGGTTAGAAATATTCTCAGACTTCTAGGATTTCTCTTTGTGAAGAATAATTTTTCGTTGTAGATGAGCAGAGAGCTAAGCATTGGATCCGAGTTATGCATTGCGCTACCCCAAGTTGCTGCCGGTTGTCATGGTAACGTTTTAAAATGGTGGTGGCTGTGTCTTGGCATCAGAACATTTTCTGTTAAGTGAAGATTTTTCTGAGATTGTAATGGAGTGTTTTAAGTGAGTGGACCTTTTGTACTCAATAAAAAATTTAGGAGGTTGTAGTAAATATTAATTTGTCTTCCCTTTAAGATAATACACCATGCTGTGTATTTACAGTTCTGTGCCAATAGAATGGTATTCCCAGAAAAAGAGTTAATCCATTCTTAAGAGTCAAACTTGCTAAAAATAAATTTGCTAATAATGCTTTAAGTAGTCATTGTTCAGTTGTTTCACTTTATCCTTTCAAAATACTATGTGGTAGATAGGTTAAAATTGCATCTGCTCTTTTATGCATTTAGTGAAGTAATGAATTTTCATACTCATGTTGATGTAAAACTGAACTTAAACATCTTTACACTGGGACTTTCTTGTTTTGAGTGACTGAAAATGAATGTGTTTACAATAGCTGATGGAACATCTCTCTGTCAATCATATGTTAGCATACTTTGTTACTGACCGTATTGTGTTTGAGATGAAGCAATGTGAATGCTGTCTTATCCCTCACTTAGATAAGCTTTCAGAGGTGATCTCCACATCATGTCTGCCACAGAGCAAGGATTTGCTGAGAGTGACAAACACATGCCCACTACATTTCCCCTGTGCTTTTCAATAACTGAATTCCAAGGCTCCTGACAGCAACAGAAATGTCTTAGAACACTCTCAATAGTGCACTTCAATACAGTAGAATGCATTGAGTGAAAAGCAAAAACTGTTTTTGCAAGTCAGGATTTATAAACTTCAATAATACACTTATCAGGAAGAAACGAAAATTCAGTTTAGAGTGTTTGGAGAAATCATCTTGACGGGTAATACTAATTCATTTCTTCCTGCTACTGCACTGCTTCATTGATAGTTCACACGGTTTGATGGCCTTTTGGAGCCAATTTAGCCCTATGTGGCTCATCATAATCTCATCCTTCATCCCTGTGATTTCAGAGGCTTTATGGAAATACCATGCAGATGTGTATGTGCTTTAGCACAGCTGATAACAGTGTTTTCGGTGACCCCATCAATCTTAATGACATTTTCTACTAATCAGCAAGAAGCTTACAATTTATTTCTCTTTTTAGCTTCTCCATTGCCTTTTTCTCTTATCTATCTATCCTCTATCTATTTAAAAAAATAATAAAAATCAAACAGTGCTTTGACCTTGCCATGCTAAACTCAGTCTTCTACATACCCAGCATGTATTTTTTTAACTGCGTGGAGTTTTGCTTCTTCATGGTCACTGAGCTGCTTTTCTCATAGTTACTCTTTGCTGTTTTAATTGCTTTGTCCCTACTATTTCCCTGCACAAGGTTAATACATGAGGCGTTGCCCTGCAGCCACCTTGTAGATCTAAAAGTTGGAAGCCACTCAAGAATTAGAGAAAGTACTTTAAACTACACCTTTCAGTATCACCACCTTGGAGTTAGATGGAGGATCCTCAGGAAACAAATATGACATAAGAAAAAGAAAATAACAATTTTTATACATGCAGAGAAATACAGAATTTGTCTTAAGCTGTGATTGGTGTATAATAATTGACTGTTTGGTTTTTTTCTTGCGCCATTAACAATACGAATTTGGAATTTTGCACCAATGATGGTCTTTCCTAACTTGAGCAACTGTACTTTGTGTTTTCCTCACATTAACTTCATTTCAAAAGGACACTGCAGTGCATACTTCTGTTGAGCAATAAGAGTTAATCTTTTCAGTGAAGCATGAAATTTGGATTTATTTATTTTTGTTTCTGCATTTTAAAACATGTTATTTATGGAGAAGCACCCTGAGATTTAGAAAGCAATTTTCATTGTATCAAAGTGAGCCATGGACTCACTATGGATTGGAATTTTGCCCAGAGTGGGAAGAAGGTAGTATTTTTAACTGTATCATCATCAAGAGTGGCCATGAAATGTTATGTGAAGTTAGAGAGAATACAAGGAACAGAATAATAATAATAGAACATTACATTTCCATAAGTAGCATGTGAAAATGTATCAACAAGGTATGCTTTTTAGAAATTTTACTTTTTAGGGTCTTAAAACCCCACAAGGAGTACAACTCTTCATTTAGCCCAAAGCACTGTACATAACGTTTCAAGATGTGAGAAAGAATCAGTTTTATATTTAACAATTGAGACTCTCTGTGGGGAAGAAAAAGACAAAGTATCAGGAACATTAATCTACAGACACAGTGTATAAAAGCTGTTTCCTAGAGAAAAAAAAATCCTGAAATTTTATTCTCGTCTGATGTGGTTATTTCTGATCTTGCCTGATGCTTGTCTGAATACAAAATCATTGGCTCTGTCCTCTGTGAAAGCTGGCCAGCAAACTTCTGTGGTGGCGCAGAAGCCTCCTTGTATTCAGGTGTGTGTGAACACTTCCTTGTCGCATTGTGCTGTAGTTTATGTTTTCTTACCTTCCCTGCATCTTACGTTGTTCATCTCAGTGATGCCTGTACGTTCGCTTGGAGTCCTTTGCGGGTTCAGTCTTTCTTCTTAAAACTAGTCTCTAATTACTCAGGATATAGATTTGATGCATCTAGTGTTACATGAAGGATTATTTCAGTTTTTTGGAGATGTAGAGGCTATTCTGTCAAATCACAGGCCCTTCCTTCCCCTGACTTAGTAAGGGTAAAGCTGCACCCTTCTTTTTTGACTTAGGATATATGTTTCTGTTGATTCCCCCCCCTCCCCCCCGCCAATATACTTGGCCAAACATACCTATTGTTGACAGCTAAGAAGGGCTAATGCAGTTAGCTCATTACTGTCTCTTCGTTCAGAAAAACATTAAACAACCATTTGGGGGTAAAAATGAGCTTAATGGGATAGGCACAGTCCCTCACCCCCATCCTCCAAGCCTAATTTTGAAGCATACTGTGAAAGATGCATGGGGAGGGGGGGTAGCAGTTCCTTCTCTTCATTCTGACAGGAGGACTTACCTGATCAAATATAGCACTATACTTGTCTGCTTTCTATGTTGGACCTCTTTTGGAGTGTAACACAGTGAGCTTAGATCTGCCTTTAAGAGTCAGTGTAGAGGCATTTCAGTAGAAAGATTCTGCCTTGCAAGGTCCAATAAGCAAATGTGGTGTTCCTTCTTCAAAAATATAGCTTGCATAAGTCTATTGTACATGGCTATAAAACATCGTGCTAAAAAAACACACACACCAAAACGCCATACTACAACAATAGCTGTAAATAGCCTTCTGTCAAAGTGGATGAATGTTTTGGGAACAATTTTACAAAATACTGGGTTAGGACTACTACTGAGTATTTTCATTATTGACATGAATGACACAATACAAAATGTATTTTAAAAATTCCCTGAGACTGTCAATCTGAAAGGACCTGTAAGCATACCTTTAGAAAGCTTAGAAAGGACAGATTTAAAGGTCTACACTTAAAAAAATATCCAGCTGTGAAAATATGAATGCATAATGACTGCATAGGTAAGTAATTTGCAGTACAGTGCTTTTAGCTTCTAGTAAATCAGAAATTGATATGGTATCATGCTATTGCAAAAAAGGCATACACACGCCACACTTATATAAAAAAACAGAATAAACATCAGGAAGGCCTATGAAACTCTTGAAAAATTCGGCATTTGTAAAGCTTCAGCTGCAAGGCGATATTCTGGGAACAAGGCTTCAAGAAAAAAGTGGCTTAATCAGTGGAAGTACTGAGGAGAGCAATATGAAGCACCAGAACCCTGGAAAATGTGACCTACAGGGAGAAGCTGGGGAAGAGAACCCTGAGCAAGGACTTGATAATAGTCCTCACATACATAAAACCAGCTGCAAATAAGAAAGTAATCAACTTTCTCTCTGTATTCACTGTGCAGTAGGCTTGTTTACCTGCAAGGTCAGTTTAGGATCAGCAGCAAGAGAAACTTTCTAATGGAAGAGCAGTTGAGAACTGAACAAAGTTGCTTAGAAAAGTGATGAAGTCCCTAGTGCTGAAAGTTTACAGGAACAGCTTAGACAAGAGTTATAGGTATAGCTCATCCTGGGAAGTGGGCTCGAGAAAGGCACTGAGGGAGTGAGAGGGGCAACCAAACAGTCTGTCTAGATCAGTTGTATTTATTCTTTCCTTACCTAGCGCTCACACATTGAGGCCACTGTGCTCCTGAGAAAGCATTCTCCTTCTGCATGACAACCTTGCTTTGTCTATTGCTAACACATTTTGGAATCAAGTAACTTGAAGCGATCTCTTTTCCAATGTAGTAGCAATTCTTTGCTTTTATTACATATGCTGCTTTCAATTTAGAAACTAAAAGGTACAATATTATTACTGTGCAATTATTATTTAGAGATCTAGTTATTGAATACAGTATGTTAATTTATATTGATGCAAGAAGACACAGGAGGCCTTGGAATCAGAACCCCAACTTGGAAGCGGTGTATCATAGGCATGGACTGTTTAGTCCCTAGGGCACACTTGCAGACGGTCTTTATTCATTTAGCACTTCCTGTTGGCTCGTTCCCAACATCCAGAGCACTTTGTTCTCTTTCCCTCCAAGTTGGAAATAAAATTTTATGATCATAGTTGAGGAGGGGATATGGCACAGTACAAATAGGCACAACCTAGTGCGCATATGTCCAAATCCAGGGTATTGCTCTAGGCTTTTAGACCTGCGGGGGCTTAGCAGACAGTGCCAGATTGCATCCCAGTTATGTGGCATTGAACACATCATTTGGAAGGAAGACAGAAGTGGATGTACGAAGAGAGAGGTGATCTGTCCAAATTAAAATGTGTAATCTTAGCACAATAATTCAAATGCACTAGAAGTAATGTGCCTTTCATAGTCTGATGTCCATGTAGCATTTTTCTTTCACATGTATTGAACAGAATATATATCACTGTTTAAACGTTTTTATATCTCTGTAGGAAGGAAAATTGCTTAGGCATGTTGTGCATGAATGACATTAATCTGAATGACTGTATGTGTAATACTGAAGCTTTGCTTTCACTCAGCCTTGGTGACTAGAGAGATCTGCAGCTTTGCGCTAACTTTTGATTCCAGCCCGCTGCTTGCGAACATGATGAGTATGAACTAGCTTTGAATCCTTTCCAGTCTGTACAGTACCACAGCTAATACTAACTTCAACTCTACTCTAGGACTGAGAAGTGTAGTGTCTGTGTACCTACTGCCCACAGTCCAGTGTTGGACCATGAAATTGAGTTAGCATGTGCAATGTTTTTTTGTCACTGACCAAGATACAAACACAGTATCGCAGACTGAAGTTTGTAGATGATAAAAAAAGCAGAGAAGGAGAAATACTGGAGAAGTGACTGAGTCATAACAAACCGCATCAGTTGATAAACTGACTACAAGCAAGGAATTTGTTTTAAAACCTATCATTTAAAATAATATATGTGGCAAAAAAGAATATAGCCCATCAGCAGGGACTTGGAACACGAGTTCTATGTGGTGTGGTCCAGAAGGGATTTCTTGAATGTGTGAACAACTGAATTCTGAGATAGACTCGTTTTATTCAGACTGCTTGACTTCTGCTGGGTAGTGTGTCCATACATGAAAGTTAAAAAAAAATGTTTATGAACTGCAAAGTTAGAGAAACTCTGTGAAAATGACAAGTGGGTTGGGAAATGTACTTGGCAGTGAAAGATGTAGAGACATCACATGATTTAAAGAAAATAAAGCTGTTAGATTGACTTGACCAGAGTTGATAAGTAGTGATTTGTTCCCACTTGTAAGTACCCAGAAACTTAACTGTGTTCACAGAGGTTTCTTTAGTTGAACTAACAAAAGTGTAATAACAGCCAATACCCAGAAATCAAAACTAGACAAATTAAGGTTACACTATTTTGACACCAACCAAAATTGCATTGATGCAACTTTCTGGAGAGTTACTTCTGCATTTCTGAGAATTTTGGGTGTTTGCTTTTCCCAAAGCATATACTCTATTTTGAAAAAGAGTTGATTCAGAAATATCTTATATTTTGTATCATATGTGAAATCAAAGGAATGTTTTGGTCTTAAAAGCTCTGGAGTAGACAGTTGTGGATGTTTAGTGTAAGTATGTCATTAAAAAAATTGATAAGGCTGATGATCTGTGGGACTGGGTAAGCTGTATTGGGTTCCTTTTTTTTGTTTGTGTTTGGTTTAAGGTGGGATAGAACATAAGGAAACAAAGTCTAACCCTGTAGAATTGAAAAGTGTAGAAATGCAGTAACTGCATGAGAATACTTATGTGCCAGCTGCTGAACATAAAACATTCTTCACTGAAGTATAAAATCTGACAGGGAAGTGTAGCTGCTGACAAAGAACATTTTATCTGTGTGCAGAGAAAAAAGTATCCATATGGAAGAGAAAAAATTATCCATCAGCTACCTTTGGTGTATAAGCTTTCAGTTTTGATGAATTCTGGCTAAAATGACCATAAATCTATTTTTTTAAAGAGTTTCCCTTCTCTCCTTCACACATGCTTTCCATTAGGTATGCAATTCTTCTAAAACTTTCATGTAGTGGTTTTTTACGGTTTTTAATTATTATCAACATAGTTAAATTTCCCAGAAATTGTACAGCCCCATTTCTTAATTCAGAGTCAGTAATTTATAAAAAAATAACAAATAAGAACTGTGCAGGAAATTCAAGGGGAATAGCTAATACTGTAATATACACTCCTGATGTGTCAGCTGCTTCTAGGGAGAAATAGGAGAAAGCGCCTCACTTTAAGATGTGTTTTCAAAACTTGTTCCTAAAATGATGTTGCTGCAGCCAGCTACCACAGCTCTACAAAAGAAATGCAAGTAGGGTGCAAATTTTTTCAGAGTATGTCATTTATTCCTAAGTCTTGCTTCAGTTATAGAACAGTAGATGTGGCTGTTTAATCGTGTTCTTTTAGTCCAAGTTTAATTTCTGTATGTCTTTGCTAATCCACTTCCTGATGAAGACAAGGAGTAATAATAGAGAAAAGGTTTCATGATGCATCCTTGTCATAGTTTTTCCAAACTGACTGGACGCAAGAAATAATATGAGTTGAATAAACACTAATTTTCAGCGTAGGTTTTATGGCAGCAAGAGCAAAGAAACATGGTGTTTCTAAGTGACTTTGTAATTTACAAAGAAGGGGGACTTAACAAGGAGACGAGAAGGGAAGAAGAAATGCCCAGAGACAGGATTGTTTGGAACAGAGAACATAGACCTGACCAGCAGTGGACCGTATGTCGAATAATGGGAGTGATATAAGTAGATCTGTAGCACTGAGCAGGAGTCTAGGAATGGTGCCTTGAGTCCAGGTGAGAAGAGAAGGACGATCCTGAGAGGTCTGACTTGAAGAATTGAAAGCTGGGTATGAGAGAAGTCAGTTAAAACTTGATGGAGGAGGAGGAGGAGAAAGGGGAGCAAAAGACTGAGACTGAGTGAGAAGGCAATGACGACGAGGGGTTAGTGATGTTAGGAGAGTGCTGTTACAAGAAGGAAAGACGGAGAGGACAAATACGTAAAGAAGGAGGAAACGGAGAATGAGAAAGCATAGAATAGAATAGAATAGAATCATTAAGGTTGGAAGTGACCTCAAGGATCATCTAGTCCAACCATCCCCCCACCACCTATTACCCACTAGACCACGTCCCTAAGTACCATATCTAACCTTTGCTTAAACACCCTCAGGTACAAGATGACTTAATCTGTTAGTTCTGCTAGGCTATAATATTTAATTCATACAAGCAAACATTGTTTTTGTTTCATGTTTCATAGCATTTCTGAGGAGACGAGTATGGAAGGAGGTAGATAAAGAAATTTATTTAATAAAAGTATGAATATACTGTGGTTTCAGAGTGTCCTATTGGTCCAACTATTGGGCTGCGTAGGTGCACAGGAAGATGCAGTCTATGTGCTAGCAAACTTCTAGCCTAAGAGAAATAACATAGTAATATAACAGATATTGGGAAAGTAGAAACAAAACTGCCGAGAGAGAGGTGTTCTCAGGCTCAACAGGATGTCTGGGTTCAGAGTTAAATAGGCAAGACAATTTGGCACCTGCAGTTCTTCCAGACCGGTCTCACTGGATGGTAGGTCTTTTGACAAGTGGTTCGCTTTTTTTTTGTTGGTGGCCAGAGCATTTGACAGAAATAGGAGTATGTGTTACAGTTTGGTGAACTCACTGTAGGCTCTGTGCTGCCCTAGAGTGAATGTCCCTCTCATCCCATCCTTGTTATCGCCCCGGACAGAATCATTTGAAGGATGAATACTTTCAACGTACAGATAATTTTGTTTTGTTTTTGTTGTTTATAGATTTTAAGCCTACTGTAGGAATTGTTTTCCAATACATTTTTCTCTTGTTTTATTACTTGGTCTCACTGCAAAGAACTAGTTTAAGGATATCCCAGATAATTTATGGGTAAAGAAGTATAGAAGGAAAGGGGCTAGATGATACAATTGGAATGTAAATTCAGTTGTTTATGGGATTTTTGTCGGGTTTTTTTGTTGGTTGCTTGGTTGGTTGGGGTTTTTTAATGCTTCAAATACAGGTATTGGCAACGGGAATCTTTTTATCTGTCAGAATAGGTCTGGGGTGAGAAACAAGCACCTGCGTCTGACTTTTGTACGTAGCATTTACAGTCTCAGTGGCAATGAGGAAGCTTCTCTAGTTGTGATTTCCAAAATTATATGAAGTAGTTCCAAGACTGTAAGATGGGAACTTCTTAATGTATTTAATTTATAATTTGTAATGCTTTACAGCTCTTAAGATAGGGAATTGTGCTTAGCGTTTCAGAATTTCCAGAGAGAAGTGGGTTACAGTATACCTTATTTGTTACTGAAGTCTCTGTCTCCAGGCTGTCTCCCCAGTGTAGTTAAATTCTGTGTGCTCTATCTGAAGTCATTGAGATCTGAGATTTTTTATTTTTTCAATTTATTTTTCTTTAGGAAGAAAAAAGGAGAATAGGTAGGTGTCACTCTTTTACTAACCGTCTTAGTAAACAGAGACAGGCTGAAGGCATGCAGAAGGATTTCATGTGGACAGTGTCTGGTTTTGTTGTGGTAGTGGTGGTTTTGTCTTTAGACAAAAGAAAACAAAACAGTTTTTAGTGAACTATCAAGCAGTGAGTGATTTCTAAACACTTGTTGGGATGAGATCAGTAAATTACCTGAAAATGGTCTTGGGAGCAAAACCATTTCAGGTGTTCTAGAGGTCCTTCTCTCATTCTTTGTGTCCTGTGAAGCTATAGTGTTTCCAGATCCATTACCTGTGCATTATATGGAGATCTATGTACCTTCAACAGCAAAGCTGATCTTGTTTATTTCAGTAAGTGCTTGCCTTAGATGGTATCTGAACGGGATAAAGAGGAAAAAAGCTGCTTTTTGAATTAAATATTATACTCTGACCATTGCTAGCCTTCATTATCCGCTTTCTGTAAACTGGCTTTTTGTCAGCTTCATTGCAGAGCTTTGTTAATACACCACCATGAAAATGAAAGTTTCATACACATTGACATAATTAATGAAGAGGCAGGCAGCATGCTCTACCAATTAACACCGCAGGGAAAAGTAAAATTGGCTTCCTTTTTGTGTGTTGTGCCAAAGTTAAGAACTGTAACACACAGCAAATAAATAGAGATCCTTTTAATGAGCTGCAAGATCGAGCTGAATAACTCTGAAAGGATGTTGTGTAAACACTGCCAACTATTTAGAGTGTTAAGAATAATTGATGAGCTTAGTTGAAAGTTGGTTGGTTTGGGGGGGCTGTTGGGGGGGGGCAGACACAGAACTGGGAGCCTGTCAAAAAATGGAGATAGAGCTTGTTAATAAATACATTTTATTTTCAATGCAGTTATTAGGCATGTTAAAGAATATAACAAGCACTTTAGAGCAGCAATGAAAACCCAGCCAGTTTACTGCTTGCTACTTGACAAAAAGTTTGTCAGAATCCATTTTTTCAACTGAGTATTTCTGTACTTAGTATTTACTCATAACGAAAACTTGCCTAATTGTCCTCTGATGCTGGTTCTCAATAGCCCAGCCATCTGGCAACACAAGACATGACTCAACCTTGATTTTTTCCAACTGTCCCAGAAGTCCTAATATTAGCAATAACAGGGAAGTAAGCAGGTGAATTTTCTCTGCGATGTATGTGAAGCATTATGCTTATCTTGAGGCATATGTGTAGGAAATTCAGAGCAGTTCAGGTTAATCCTCTTTTCAAAAAACATTTTCATTAAACAGAATTGTCCTAAAAAAACCTCGTTAGTAAGATTGAAAGTTCTCAAAAGAAACAGAAATCCAAACCTGTACTGGATGTTTATTGGAGAAGACAATCAGTGGGCACTGGAAGTTAGAAGGCCTGGTTCAGAGCCCGCATTGTTTAGCTAATAATGGGTCAGAGGTGTATTGTAGTAATAGAAATGTATTTCTGACTGTTTAGTGCCACCAGCTAACTTAGTCTTTTTTAAGCATAGCATCTCCTTTACTTTCTGTTTGCTTTAAATAATGTGAATTTTGACAAAACTTAGTTTGTACAATTTTATTTTAGCCGAAATATCATATTAGGTCAGATCCAGCTTATCACTTCAGGCTGTATACAAGCAACTCACCGAGATTGGTGATATGTAAGCATCTGTACCTTGGCATCTTAAATAAGTCTTAAAATATGTCAAAATTGTAATTATGGAATCAAAACATGGTAAAGCTAAAAGTAATAATTAGAAGCCAATAAAGATTATGTTAGACCTGCTAAACAATTGACCGTCTAAATGGTCATGTCTGCCGTTAATCTCCACAACAGAGAATTACACATCCCTTCGCTTGGTACGTTAAAGGTATCAGAAGCGTCCAATAACTGTACATCTAAGAACAGTGATATGTGAACACCACTGGAGACAATTTATTTTGATTGTGGGGAAGTCCTTCTACCATTTATTAAGAAACGTGTATTGCTTACATAGAAGTTAGTTAACTTCTATTTCCAAAAGGAAGCTTGAAAGACAATAAATGTCAGAGACTAAATGTAAGACTCAAAGTAATGTTGAACTTCCAAAATTTATTTGTTTAGAATATAAGTATGGTAATGAAAAAAATATTATTCCCCCTCCTCCCCCAAAGATTTCTCACTAAATCTGGAGCCTTCAGGTGCTGGAAGACTGAATTTCTACTACCTAATCATTTGTTTAGTGAGGAAGATGCATTTCTGAGTATTTGTTTTTCTTTCAGTAATTTTTGTTTATATTTCAGTTCCTCATTAAGTAGTCAGTCTTACTTCAAACTTTCAATCTTTTTTTTTTTTTTTCTATTTTTTTACTCCTTCAGCTCTGCATCTCTTACTTAGTTTTCGCCTTTAGCCTCACACGCCTGCCTCTGGTCAACCATGTGTATTCTCCTTACATACCTTAGTATTGGCTAGTATTTATCTCAGCTTCCCATGACTTAGTAAAATGTCTTCTCCTCCTCTGCCCTCTAGATTTTAGTTACTTTATTTTTCTCCCCTTTAATAATTGTCCTGCTTATGCCCTTCAAAGCGTTTAATGGACTCTGTCCTTAGTGATGGGCCAAGTCTCTGCTGTGGTGATGTTCAAGACTTCCTGGCTGTTCTCAGTTAATCTGATGGCTGTCATCCTTTCTTCTCAGCCAGCTGGCTGTAACGCTGCCTCCACTCTGGCTGTTGCTGCCCCTAGCATACCAGTGTCTCTTCTTTCCCAAGTGTCTGAATATTCTGATTCCTCTCTTTCTGCCTTTCTGACAGTCTTTCAGTGGACCCATTGCTGCCTTCTGCAGCCCAGTAGAATGACTTCTAGAAGGTCTATAAACCACAGGGGAGGTGAGCATGGATGTAGTAGGAGAGAGATAGAAAGGACAAAAGACTTCTGAGGATTTATAAGAGGAAAATACTTTATTAGCTTATCCTTGTGAGGATTCTATGTATAATTGTATCTTTGACTTCTGCTTCAAAAAACCATTTACTGTCTTTCATGTTAATTTTTCCATATTTGTAAAGAGACAGAATATTACTTAAATAAGTTAATTTGTCTTCAAGTTCTACAAAGTTCCCTTGTTGAAACTGGCCAAGGATAAAATATGATTGATAACTCAGTAATTGTTGTCACTAAAGCTTAAAGTACGATGAGTGTGTTAAAGCCTGATGATCACAATTTCTGTGATAGAAAACTGGAGGAGATCTTCCATGCTGAAATCCTTCATGCAGTCACGTGTTGTATATAGCAAGTATATTTCTGGCCACCCATATGTCCAATAGGTAGAAATAGAGAAGGCACTGAAACAGGAGGTGGCAGGAATAACAAGTATAAAACAGCTTCTATTGCAGGAAAGCTTAAATAGATTAGGATTCTTGAGCTGGAAATAATGACAGCTAAGTGAAAAGAGAGGCCTATACAATCAGCAGTGCTTCAAAGAAGATGGAATGTTTCCACAGTATAGGAATTAGTACTCCGTGATATTGTCAGTCAGCAAGTTCAATATTAGCAAAGTACTTTTTTTCACATAGACCATAATTGCAAAACCTCCAATTTATTTGGGCTCAAACAGGATGGATCACGTAGCGATCAGTGTACGAGTTCTAGCTCAGGAGGCTCAGAAGCCACTGGCTGTAGGATTGTATTTTGAGGACAAGTGCTGTGTTCTGCATAGCATTTCTTAGGTTCGTTCCCTAACAGTTTACTGCAACGGTTCTGGACCAGATGTGCCTTTTCTCTTAGGCAATAAGGCAATCCTTATGTATTAAAAATATGTATGAACTAGATGATGTTGTTGCAATACTGTCATAATCAATAAGGGATAATTAAACAATTGTAATGTTCAAAATCTAGTGAAAGAACGTCTTTGTGTACTGTACATTCATATGCCACGAATTAAGTTTCCACAAATAAACGAGATACTTAGGGTGGACAGGTTAGAGCTTATTAATTACCTAGCTTTGTACGTATAAGCAATATATATGCCAGCTCCAATCACTAATAAATCCATCAGCTTTGAGGGTTTTCCTGTTCATTTCTACTGAACTGTTAGTGTATGTGACAGGCCATGGTTCTGTCAGAATGAATTCTCCCCCTTGAAAAGCTGGCAGCACAGGGAAGTGACAACTTAATGGAAGCTAAAGCACTCTAATGGCAGTGCCTGGTGAAAGCCGGGGAAAGTCATCCATAGCGTTTGCCCTGGCTTTTGAAAATGTCTCTTTGCATTTCTGGTTGCGTGCAAGATAGTGGAGCTCTACTGGAGTCACATTTACAGGTATTATTAAATGAAATACAATTCAGTAGAACACTTGTTTGTTGATAGACTTTATTGCACTGAGGTCAGCCCGTCTGACGCTGTGATCATACGGCATGTGCTCTAAAGTACTGCAGTGTTACGCATTTTAAGATCCTTAATTTTAGGTGTGACATGAACCCATTTCAAAGGCATAAAATGACTAGAAATGGAAACATTTATCCTACTGTTCACTTGAGCGCATACATATTTTTATTCAGGTGTGTATGGAGCATGTATTTAATCAAATGGATGAAAACATAATGCACTTCATTTAAGTATACTTGTTTACAGGTAAGTAATACATAATTTCTAGTGCCTTTTGTTAGTACTATGAATTAAAAGCTGTGTTGAGCCAATGGATAATATTGTCATTCCAAGATTAATTTATGTTGTTTTAATCTATTTTTAGATTATATTGGTGTATGCTAACGTATGTATTTATAAATAAATAAAAAGCTAGTCATTTGCATACATTACATTTATAAACTGTTATAAATACCCAGTGAGTACATTTAAATATTTTCATTTTAATTACATTATAATATTTTAATAACTTTTTATATATTTAACAGTGGATATTAATTTAGATTATTACCTCCTTACAAGGGTAACATTCAAAAAATTGCTTTGTTTCTGGTTTTCTTGGTGTGATGTTGGCTTTTGGGCAAAACCGGAACAGCGATGGCTTTCAATAGAATAGTATTTCTTTATCTTTTATTAAAATAGCATGTATGTTTTTACAGGTTGTAGTTAGCAAGGTAGATTTTCTAAAAGAAAGTGATGCCTAGTAATATTATTACTACGAGTTAGTAAACTTATTCAGTTCTATACCATTTATCCAAGTTCATAGAAGGAGAACAGGAGAGAGCAGACCAAAGAGGACTTCAGAATCAAAACAGAGAAAGCCAAGTGACTGGTTTAAATTAAAAACAAACAACCAAAAACCAAACCCAACAACCAAATCTTTTTTGTGTGGTTATTTTCATGATGACTTGCTTTACAGCTGGGACTTTCACACTATTTAGTATGTAACAATTTTTGTGAAGAAGAGGTGCATGAAGACACTATTTCTTTAATGTCGTTCTTAACACCAGTCTGTGTCATTTCCTCCTTCCTCTCTTTTCAACCCCCTTTGGAGACATACATTGACCTTAAAAGCTCTGCATTCCATATTGAATGATAGGATATCTGGGTTTGCTGCATGATCTTAACTACTTATGAAATGCACTAAAAATGAGGCTTTAAAACTTTTTAAAAATCGCTTACATATTGTTTCTGAAGTATACCTTCAACAGCTCTGTGGGTACAGAAGATAGCTGAGTTATCGTTCGTCATTTGTAAGCATCAGAATCCAAAGGCAAAGTTGCTGATAACGGCATTTCTTGTAGCTTTATTGTGGATAATGATATGAAATTATTGGCTTGTATCTTAGATAAGTTTATGCTTCACAATGCAATTGAAGCTGTGCACTAAAGAATCCAGTCCTACAATTTGTGGTTCTGAAGCCGGGAAAAATACGCAGGAATTGTCACATGATATTTTGCATCTTAGCTCATACAGAAATGTTTACAAACGGTGACATATTTAGAGGACATGCTTACTTGATTCACAGTTGTCTGTGGGATTGTAGGATATGGGATCCATTGATGTAACGAACCAAGTCTAAAGGCGAGAAGAGACAAATGTGGCACTGAAAGAATTTCACAATTGAAAAAGGTCAATAGAACAAGGAGAGAGAGGGATAGCAGGACATAAAGGAGAAAAAAAATGGGGAGATTACTGAAGGCTACAATATAGATAGAAACGGAGAATGGAAATCAAGCCAGATAGATGCGTGATAGGGATAAGGTACCACAAGTAGATCCTGCTGCCATAGAATGCCTTGAACTTGGCCAAGTGCCTCTAAATCAGATATGTTTTCTTCATACCTCAGAGAAGTTATAATTGCCTTTAAAAGACTAGATACTCCAAACATTCCTCCTTTTAAAGGAAGAATTACTGTCTTTTTTATAAGGTGACATAACCTACCTGCTTTGCCTTCTCTAATGCTTCCTCTCAGGTGAATGAACAGAATTGTTTATTTTTGAATAATCTTGCTGATGTTCTTTTTATCTTGAGTAGCCATCCAAAATTTCTCAAGGTGTTGCATTTTTCTTTCGTGAGGAGATAAATTGAAATTAGAGACATTTGCCTCTCTGACTCTCTACTGTTTATTAATCAAAAAGGTGCAAAGTAATATTTTGGTGAAAACAAGAGGAACCAAAAATTATCAAAGGATAATTTCTTTATTCAGAGGTAGCAGCTCCCAATAGGTAACTCTCAGGCAAAAGCCCTCTCCTTACCTTTTCCCAGGGATAAAATTTCTAAAATGGACTATTCTTTTTGGCGTTCCCTTGTCTCCACCTCTTGCAGGTTCTCAGTGATTTTTGCCTCCCCCCTCGCCCCGATACCACACTGTTACAAAACAGCTCTAACAGAACTCCTCTGCTTACCTTAATTTTTGGTAGTGACAACTGCCTATGTTTGGGTTCTGGCCACTCTTGCTTTTGGTCTATTTCTAGTAAGAAGTTTTGGTATTTTTAAGGATTTTCTTGAGTTAAGTATGAAGCTATGGCTTATAGTAACTATCGACCAGGTAGTTGATAATAACTGATACTAGCGTATTTTTGCTATGAAATCATTTTCAAAATGGCTCATTCTCACTTATATACTCTCACAGAGTAAGTCCCACTAAGTATGTCTCAAGTAGAGAAGCTGCACTTCTCTGTATATTCAGTAACTGTGGTTTTTGTATTATATAATACATTATTTTCATTTTCTGATCAGAGGTGTTCTCTATTAGAAACTGTTTCCTTAACACACAGAGAATCAATAACAGCTCACACAGTCTTCCCTTCACTTAAACTGGAATTTTCAAGCCTGTTGTGTTTTGTCATGCAGCTGTCTTTTGGCAGTTCTTGGACACTTACTCTTTGCTGGTGACCACAGGATCTGCGGAATGCATGGTGTTTGACACTTTTGCATTTACTGTTTTCAGACGTTAAAGAACATTGTGAAGGTTGATAGTCCAAAGTTAAAACAAAAATTTAGAAAAAAAAAAATCGAAGACTTTTACACTGTCATTAAAGAAAGTCTTTGATTTAACTAAATAATGTTGTTACACTTCTGCCGGTGGCAGGTCAGCTGATGTAAGAAAGAGTTGGTCTAATAAAATAGTACCATCTAGTTTTAGACACACTAATTTATTTTTTTTCAAGAGGTGTTGGAGACTGGAGTAATTTCATAACAGAGGAGACGTTTTGACAGCTTTTTTTGCTTTGAAATGATCAGGTCCTCAATACCGAGTGAGATATTACTGTCATTGATAAATTATTGAGCACAAGTTTTTCTTCAGGTAAGAATTTCATCTTCCAGGATGATAGATGTCTCCCATCTTACTCTGGGTGTACGTACCTCCTTCAAGAGCCAGAGGTTCAAAAGCTGTGTTTTACCGCTCTTACTTTGCAGTTGCTTGAAGTATTCCGTTTCGTCCTCCTTTTAAGTACTTCTTTAGACTGAATTGGTAGTGGTAGAGAAAATACAGGTTGAATATAACTTTCTTTTCCCCCCTAAACTTAATCAGACTTAATTGTGAATTTACAGAATTATATATGCACACACACATATATATATATTTATTTGTATATGTGCATTTTTTTTCCTTTCTAAGCTAATGGACTAGTTACTCTATTGATGAGCTTTATGTTGTTAGCTGAACATTGATTCTTGCATTTTAGTGATATTTTATTTTAATTTCTTTTAACTAACTAAAGGCAGCAAACCATGATCCTCTCTATTTCCCTTTCCAGAAAGCTACTGATTGATATAAAGGGGTTTTTAGCATGCATACATATATATATATATACACACACACACATACATATATAGGCAAATTACTCTCTAAATCCATGTCCCGGTTAATTGTCAATTTGACATATTTTTAATTGACAAAATTTGTATTCTGTGAAAGAGTGCCAAGTTCACATGCACACAAAAACTGGGATATTTGTCTGTATGCTGTGATTCCAGTGAAAATATGATTTTCTTGTTCACACCTACAGCTGTTCCCCTTATACCTATGTTGTCCTACCTTTAAGACGCAGCTTGCTTTCAATTTGTGCAGTATAAATACTGTGTGTCATGCATGGAGTATCTTGACACATGTAGGACAGACTTAATTTGGGGAAAGTGTGGAATATGTCATACATGTTTGCTAAGTTGTAAGTTTTAGATCACTTTCTTCAGGAAAAATCTGGACTCTGGAGAGGTGTCATGTTGGAACTGGGACAAAAGTGAACTGTGCACAATAATTACTCAGTTCATCTCTGGACTACTTTTTAGGTGTTGTGAAGGAAAAAAGCAAGAGGAAATATAGTTGCAGTCAGAGGTCAATGTAAAGAAGTCCAGGTAAATCAAAATTATTCTATGCTGTAACTAATTTGCTCTTCTCCCTTTACCTT
>VWZZ01004527.1:1122343-1143975 GCA_013399095.1 Psophia crepitans | reverse complement strand
CCCCCCCCCCCCCCCATTTTTGCTTGCCCTAGCACTAACCTTTTCATACCTTCCTCACTTCCTTCCAGCGTGGTTAATCGAAGGTAACCAAATGTAGTTTGGCATGTCTAAATACCAGGCATAATTTCTTAAACTGGAAAAGTCTGATAGAGGTTTACAGTGTTGTGCAGCTTCTTCCTTGCCTCCAAAATTCTGAAAGGAAGATAAAACTGGAAGTCTCTTGGTGAGGTTCATATAGGGTCTGTAAGAATTGATATAACAGTTGCAAAGGTGATGTGATCTCAACCTAACTTGCACGTGTAATCAGGAGACTGTTTGGACAGGAACCCACCAGTGTCAATAATACGCCTCATTCTGTTTACATGAAACAAATTTGGAATTTACACAGAAAACTAATGGAGTCTCTGGTGTCTTGCAGATTTCCTTGGCTTTATCTCCTATGTATAATTAATGTAACCAAGTGAGTGAATGAGCACTTTTCTGTAGGACTCAATGGGCGAGTATGTTTGGAAAATGAATGAACTGCTAAGATTAATTGCAAGGCTACCCGCCTGAATATCCTGTTGAGAGACTCAGAAGGAAATGTCAACCCTTTTATATCCAAAGGATTTCTTTATTAAAAGTTGTTCATAAACTAAATAACATTAGATATGCGATTGGACTCAGGATAATGCTTTATTGTGACTATACTAGATTTAACAATTGAAAGCTATCAATTACTGTAAGAGAATAATTCATATAAATATTGATCTTAATCTACTCAGCTAGCTTGTTAGCATTCTGTGTAATGATGGCCAATTCCAATAATAATTAGAAAAATGCATTTTTTACAACATACAGTGGTTGACTAGTCAGCAGAAAGATTTAAATTAAAGTTTTGTGGGAACTACTTTTAGGAAAAAAAAAAATCCAAAAATCTCTCAGATGGGAACATGATGCAATTAAGGACTTTTGTCTTTGCTCTGCATTTTCCTTGTGATTTTAGAGATCATGTACCTTTTTAGTCTAGATTTTTATTTCTGTTTCTTTTAGCAAAGTGCTGCTTATCAATATTTTGCCTGTATTTTAAAATGGATTTTCTGAAGGGAAGGAGTAATATCATAGAATACCGGGTTGGAAGGGACCTCAAGAATCAAATGTGATGGGTTTGGGTTGGTTTTTTTTTGTTTTGTTTTGTTTTTTTTCCCCCTAAGTTTTAGGAATAATTTGAGTCTATTGGATAATTCTGTCTGCAGACCTCTGTTATTCTTTTGGCTGCCAGTAATGTAAAATTTGACAATATTCATCTAAAATGTGAAGCAAGCCTTATGAATGGGAGATAGGAATGAGGGAGTGTAAGAAGGAAAATCCTGAGTACTCAAAAGGAAAGAATTTGTCAGCACGTACTGTGTTCAAGTTCAGACAGAGGTTTTTTTTCTTTACCATTTTAGCATGAAATCAATGGGGAATGCATAATTTTTAGATGAGTCTGAGATTGCACAGCAAATGGTCACCAATAAGATTCTCAGCTGCTACACAATCTGGCATAGCTCCTTTCTGCTCCACAGCTCCCAGTTGCATTCAGCCCATTGTCGATGTGATGCTACTTTTTGGCTCCTTGCCCATCTATTTTAGTAATTACTGTCACATAAACTGATATTTCTAAACTAGAAACGATGCTGTTGTGAGATAAGCCCATTGGACTTACCTCTTGTGATGTCTTAAAGCAGTTCATTGACTTGTTACTTTAAAATAGAAATATTCCCTCAACATTTCCTGCAGTATACAGAGAGGGATACTATGATTTTTTGGAACACAAGGGGCTGTAATAAAGTTTGGAAAATGCTTGCTTTTTGTCAGTGTAATGGCACTTTCAGAGTTGTAGTTCTTTTTTTTGAAGATCACAAAGGAAAACAGTGTCCTTGAATAAAGTATTTGTATTAATAAGTTTTGGCAGACATAATTTGTAAAGTGTAAAATATACAAAGAAGTGGTTTGCCTTATCCAAACTATCCATTAGCACAACAGGACTGTCCTAAATTACATCATTACATATGTCAGCCAAAGTACAAAGATTTCAGGAGGATGATGAGCAGCTTTATTCTTACAAAAATTGAATAGAATCAAAGGTGACGTAAAAGAAATGTGGCATCCAGAAACAGACAACATCCTATCATCAACTTAACCCATTAACAAACCCAGAGGCAATGGCAAAGAAGGCAACGCAAATGTCAGTGGAGTGTGCCAAAAAGCCAGATGTCATTACTGGAAAATGACTTCCACAGCTTGGCATCTGTGCCTCCTGCCTGTCATCCAGAGAGGAAGAAAAGCTGGGCAAAGGTGATTATTTTGGGGTGTGTATAGAGCATGTTTCCCTCTCTTCCCTGTACCTCTCTTCATAGCAGTGTTCTTGGCTACCGTGCATCAGGCAGATGAGTAACAAGTTTAGTAAGTACACGGCGTTTCCTGACACACATATGTGTGTATACAAATATCTGTCTGTTTGCATTTGGGCAGGGTGGAACAGAAAAAGGGGGAGACCAAGGAAGGAGGCAGAAGAATACGGAACAAAGTAAAACCACAGCAACACACAATAGGATTGTAAAAATAAATGTTTATCTTGTTTATTTTAGTATTTTCAATAGTGAAACTTCAATAATTTCTCTAACTTTTCCTAAATCGGATCTCCTCTGTAAATCAAATTCTCGATGTGTTTTTCCAGTGACATTCCTTGTAGCAGGTTCAAAGACGGAGCATTTGACAAATTTAATTTTTACGATTTGAACTGAGTTATGTGATTATCCGTATCATTCTGTTATACCTGGATACCTACATATTCATCCAGATATCGTTTGATTGCTTCTTTTTAAACTGTAGGAATAATTTCTGTTCCACGTTATCAGTAGTCAGACTTTTGTTCCTAGGTCTAACCATTCTGAACTATTAGAAAAAGTGCCCGCAATAGTTTGAGTGGCCTCCAGTGGCAGTGGGGCTGCTGGAAACCCTGTGCTGTAACTAGTAACGGGTAGTCAGTCTTTCATGGTTAGGTAGTAGCTAGCTGTATATGTATAAAAGGGGTATTATCATCTTCAGATGGCTGCGTGTGTATGGATTGGGTGGGGGGATAAACACTGTGACTTTGGATAATTTTCACCTCGCCTGTTTTCAAGTCTGTATGTTCTGTGGAAACATCTGTGGGAAACAGAGATTTGTGAACAGTTAAAATCCTTTTTTTAAAAGTGAAAATACAACAGTAGTAAATATGAAATAAAAGTGCTAATTAATTCAGGGAAAACTTTAAATATATATTGATCAGAGAGAGACAATTTGAGGTGAAGTGTTGAGTTAAAACTGTACTTTCCAAAGCTTAAAAAAGCTTGCAAAAGATTGTTTTTATGATTCAGCTGTCAAATATGGTTGCAAAGTCCCAATTTAAGGCAGACAATAAAGGTTTTTGATGAACACTCGTTCAATATGCTACCCCATTGACAGAGCAAGCCTTCTTTTTTGTGCGGTAGTGCTGGATTCTGAAATGAAACACAGTAGGTAGGAGGAAGTTGAAAAGACTTCAGAAACTATCATCTGTCTTGGAACTAAAGGATTTTCTCCTCACTTTAAGTTTTAGTATCCTATGTCTTTCATGCATTCAGTACATACGAAAGCCGTTAAAAAGATATCAGTGTCATAGCATGGGGAATTATGAGTAAGAGCAAAGTTGTGGTTAGAGTTGGTGGGGACAAAAGAGGATTATTGCTTTCTGAGTTCTTATTTAAAACCTTCAGGTTCATTTTTTTAGGTTCAGTAATCATTGCTGAGGACAAGAACTAACAGTATGTAATCATCACTATAATTTACATTTTAGCAGCAGCAGATTTTTAAATTTTTTAATTAATGGTAAAGATTTTGACAGGATGATAGAATTGGCACTGTGCAATTTCAGGTTTTTCTGTCATAAGCATAGATCTTTATAGTTCTTTCAGTGTTTAATCTTCAGATGCCTTATCCTAGAATAAAGTATCATTTGGATTTGAAATTCCAAGTGTGTCATCACTGAAATATTTAAGCTTGCCAGTATTACATTTGAGTTTATTCATTCTTGTTTCATTGCTTGTTGTTCTCCTTATTATAGATGGTCTAAATTTTTTTTCACTTCACCTTTTACACTTCATTGCTTCACAGACTTTACTACCGAAACCTTGCCACATAACCTCGATACACTTTTGTTTTTTAATTTTTCTTGATGCTTTCATATATATGTTAAGTTATAACAATATAGGCAGGTGCAGGTTCTGACTATCAGAAGTAGCTGTAACTGAATTCTTAAAGATTTAAAAGCAGTATACTACTGAGGCTTCAATAATTTGGTATGTGTTTGGTAATTTATAAAAGGTAAGTGGCCGGTTATTCCACCACTTGGTAAAAATTGAGAGTTTTAGTATTATGGGATCACAGAATGGCGAAGGTTGGAAGGGACCTCCGGGGATTGTTGAATCCACCCGCTCTGCACAGAGCAGGATCAGCTACGCTGGGTAGCAGGTACACAGGGAACAGGTTTTGGATATCTCCAAAAAAGAGACTCCACAACCCATGTGGCAATGCTGTTCCAATGTTTGTTAGATCCTCCTCCCAGTAAAAAAGATTTCCCTACATTTAAATAGGGTGTCCTGTTTGTCAGTCTTTGACTCTACTAGTTTGCCTGGACAGCACTGAGAGGTGTCTGGCTCCAGCTTCTTTACTCTCTCCCATCAGGTATTCATGCAAATTGGTAAGATCACCCTGAGCCTTCTCTTTTTGTGGCTAAACAATCTCAATTGTCTCAACCTCTCCTTGTACGTCAGATGCTCCATTCCCTTAATCATCTTTCTGGCCCTTTGCTGGACTCCATCCAGCATGTCCATCTCTTGTACTGGGGAGCACAGAACTGGACACGATAATCGACGTGTGCCTCACCAATGCTGAGTTAAAGGGGAAGGATCCCTTGTGATCTGCTCACCAGGCCCTCCTCGTACAACCCAGGGTGCTGGAGAACTCGTTTGCTGTAAGGGCATGTTGCTGGCTGGTGTTTAACTTGTCCTCCTGGTCTTCCATGTCTTTTTCTATGAAGCTGCTTTCCAGCCAGTTGCTACCCAGCCTTCTCTTGTGTATGGGGCTATTCCTCCTCCAGTGCAGGACCTGGTTTACTCAGTGTACTGTTTTCAGCATCTTCATTACCAGACTTCTTCACCTTACTTGCATTTTTAGTAGTAGTAGTTTTTGTGCTGCTCTGAGTAATGGCTGAAGTCTGATTTTCAGGTTTTTCTTGTTCCAGCCCCTTGAACTGTATTCTGAGAGTGATAAATCTTCCTGGTGTTTTGCAGTTTGTGGTTCACAGAACAAATTATTCAAACATCTTATTACTGATTCATTAAAAACCTTTTGTTTATGCTACATCACAAAAATGTTTTGAATTTGAATTATTGTAGGCACTGGTGTTTTACAGTATTCATGCTGAACTCCACCTGTATTTTTTAGAAGGTTTTTCTTTCCTCTTGCTTTTAATTTCTCTCCTATCTGAGAGATTTAATGCCTGATTTTTGTGTGTTACTGGCTATTTGGAAATCAACACATAGCTCCTGTGGCTCAGTTGTCACTGATGTAATCACATTCAGTTATAGCTATGAAAGGTGAGCTTTTAGAAAATTATTGAGAAATTAATGCCTTGAATTTCAGTGACAGTCTGTTGCCTTATTATTCTTTGAAAACCCTGATACAAAACCTTTATGTGATTACATTTTAATTATACATGTTAATGAGTTGCAGGAAGAACGAACCAACGAGAGGCAAAGCTTCTGAGTCATGTTAAAAAAAAAAAAGTTTAAAAGTACTTTAAACTAGAGAGAATGTTCATGATCTTTTTTTGGAATTTGCAGTGCTCTATTTCTGTGGCTGTAGGTTGGAAACAGATTGGATGTCAGACTGATTGTCAGCGTTTGTGTTACTGGTTTTATATGTGGGTGGTTTCTCAAGTAAAGGATTTTGCATGTATTGTAAAAGCTAGTACGGTAACTTTCCTGTAGCTAGCTAGGTACTAAAATACTGGCACAGGGAGCCCCGAGAAGCTGTGGCTGCCCCTGGCTCCCTGGCAGTGCCCAAGGCCAGGTTGGATGGGGCTTTGGGCAGCCTGGGCTGGGGGGGGGTGTCCCTGCCCAAGGCAGGGGGTGGCACTGGGTGAGCTGTGAGGTTCCTTCCAACCAAACCATTCGGTGATTCTATACATAAGATTTAATTAATGTACAACAAGAATTTGAAAACTTACCTTTTGTTTCAAAGAAAAGGGACTCCTGAAACATAATTCACTATGGGAATATTAACATGTGAACCAACAAACTGAAAATGCAGTGTTTGGTGTGTGCTGAAAGGATTTCATGTGGTAAGTTTTAAGTAGCTTCAGTCTTTCTCTTTTCTTTCTATTGCTCCTATCACAATTAATTTCTGTGTGTTTGAATAAAGATCTGCTGAATCAATAGATGTGCATTTTTACACCTCTGTTTAGAGGATGGTAGTGTATTGTCTTAGTTGGCTATATACTTTATCTTATCACACTTTGGAATATTACCCAAAACTCTGAGTTCTGGCTCACTGGAACATTTTGAGCACATAATTTACCGTTGCACAAAAAATAGAGTTGAAGTGGCTCTTGTGGGTCAGATGATTAAGACCTCTGTCTGAGCAGTTCTCTGACTTCCAGTATGAGGAAAACGCTGTTTTCAATATTATAATCTATGTGGTACACAGGTGGCTAGGGATGCATTATTGCCTCCATACTTACTGTCCCATTTTTAGTCATCTGAAACCTTTTTCCCATGAGCACAAAAAACTTCTTAAATCCCTGAACATCATATAAAGTTCTGTTAAGAGCTATGTGGCAGCTCCCAGCAAGCACCATTCCCCACTGCCTTAGTGCCAGAAACTCCTTGGTACCACGAAGAAAATGTGACGGGTTAGGAGTGTTCTGTATTAACAATACCAAATTGTTCTGACTTGTTCTGTACGTTGAATCAGTCCTCTTACTTGATTACACAAATCTTAAAATATAATTTATGTTTGTTTACCTACAAATATCCTTTTAAATCAGTGCAGCTTTGCAGGTAGATGTTTATTTGGTTACAGATTTTTCTTTGTTTTGCTTAATCCATTTAAGTAGAACAAGAAAATCAAGTCATAGTTAACTATGTAGGTTTACAGTACGTTAACAAATTGGCTATAAAGTAGAAGTTGGTTTTGTTAAATTGATACGCAGATCAGCACGATAGGAGAAACACTTGAGCTGGAGCTGTTTATTCTGTGACATTTTGAATGCTTGGTATGTTTAGCTGCTCTGGAGCAAATTAAAAAAGGTTACCAGGAGAAAGATTTGATGGCTATACTCAGAATAGCTGGCAGAACAAGAGAGCAAAAATTAGGGACAAGCGGAAAATTTCAAGCTGGAGAAGTATGAAAAATGTTTATGGCTTAGTAGATGCAGTTAATGGCCAACAGCAGCGTTTTAGGGTTAATGCTGAAAAAAAAAAATGCATAAGAAACCCAGAAAGAGAGGCACTGCCCTGATTAAGGCAAGAGGTAAACGTGGTGTAGCCTGTATTCTAATAGATCAAAGAACAAATTTTTGTGATGATAGAAAAATGTCCTTTTTTTTTTTTAGTCCACTTAAAATAGTATAATTTATACAATTTGTCTGGAAAACAAGAAAATATGTTGTGTAGATGTTTGTTTGTATGGTGAATACTTATATGTATTTATAATGGAAGAGTACCGAGAAAATCTTTTGAAAGACAGTCTATGTCTTACCATGTGAAATAACTGCCTTTTTACTGTTCCATAGGCTAATTGTGTTCTATAGCATGGTTACTTCTGGTAAACATGAAGGATGTGTAAGGATAATCCTGTCTAAATAGTATGAAACTGAGCTTTTCTACTACATTTCTTTGGGTCCTGTTTTTGTTTGGCTTGATGATCCTGTGAGGGTGTTCTCAGGTATATCCAGTTCTGTGTGAATTCAGATTGAGCATCAGTTAATATATAATAAAACAAATGTACCACACAGTATGAAGCTAAAGTGACAAAAATACAGTTGAAATTGAGAGAAATACAGCGACAGAGCAAAATACGAACTAATAAATCCTGCATGAAAGCATCGAAATACTTAATTTTACTTGTGTAAAGCTTTTGTTTTGCCATGAAAGGCCTAAAATATATAGCACTTTTGTATGTCTAGAATATAAATAATCTGATGACAGCATCATTCTAAAGTTCATGCATGTTTTTATAATGATTTAGCATTCTCCTATAGTTCTCAATTTTATCCAGATGCCTTATTCAGTCACACCGAAAGCACATTACCGAACATTGTATTTATCATTGTATAAGGCTTAATTCACTTGCAAGAACTGCACTATTTTCAGTCAGAGCTGCATTTCATACCTTTTTGTAAAAAGATAAAGATTGAGGTGGGTTTGTGTTTCAGTCTAAGGTTTCTGAGGACTTTTTCCTTGAAATAGACTCGAGACAGTAGTAGGCTTCTGGTACCAATCCTGCACATGGTGTGCAGTTAATGATTAGTTTTTCCTTTATCAATTGGATTACTGATATTAGCATACCCACTGCTCTGATCTATTGATATCAAGGGATTTCACTTCTAAATTTTATTTGTTTAAACAAAATCTGAAAACAACCTCTGAATTTGTAACTAGTTTGTCATTTGTGCGTAGTTAGTTAACTAGCTTCGGAAAAACTTTTTCTCATCAGTGAATGTGCATGGCATAGAGGAATTGAAAGAGTGAAGGAGAGTTTCCTTCAAATTTTACTTTTATTGACATGAGGAATTCTTTCAAGGATTCAGTAGGTGGAACGCTTAGATGACGTGGCAGAGTGAGTGTGTGGGCACTGGGTTGTGGAGAATGCTTCCAATTTCTAATCAGTTTCTGTCTTGGAATGTTTTCTGAGATAATTACCCCCAGTAAAGCTGGTCAAAATCCTGCTTGCATAATTAAAGTATTTTCTTCATAACTGTTTGTTTGAAATAAGATATATTTTTTTCATCATTTCAGAGCTTATGACTAATTACTGTTTATAGGTTTTGAAATTGCAAGGGGCCAGCATTTCAGTGGAAGAAGAAATTATCCTCAAATCTATTTTCTAGTGTGTTAAAACCTTGTAGTGCTTTAAGATGAAAGGGGTAAGATTACATATTTAACTTAAGCACATCACATTTTTTATATCATTTATACCTGGAAATAACTGGCTTTTTTTTTTTACTTACGAACTCCTTGCAGAATGATCAAAAGCTGTCATTGACAAACAAATGTATTTCTCTGTAGTGAATCTGGGTGGAAGTACCCATAACACAACTGTTCCACCAGCAGAAGACTATTATATTATCCCCACTGAACGAACTTTTAAGTGCTGCATGCCCTTGAGAGATGACCAGGTGACCATCCATTTATTGCTTTCCCTTGGGCTAAAGTTACTTTATATCCCTTTGGGTACCTGCCTGAAAGGAAATGAACAAGTGATATTTTTGTAATTCCTCTATAATGAGTCACTTAAAACAAATTTTAGGCAGGTTATAAATGATGGATTTCACACTCTCTCCAGCTCCTCATGTCCTTCCAGGTTCACAATAAATTAGGTAGCTTAAAAAATGTGACTTCTATGTGCAATTATTTTGACTTGGTATCTCTTATCTTTGTTTTCACTCACATAATCATTACCAGGAGTTAGGTGGCCTAGCTTTTAGTAACATGATGCATGGATCAGTAGTTCACTGCTTACTTTTGGAAAGAAACTATGATTTTGTTTTTCATAATTCACCGTTGCAGTGAAGGCAGGTTAACTTGGCTTCACATAGACAAGGCACCATTTGGAGGATAGTACTCGAGAGATGGAGCAGTTTTTTTATAGTGTTGTTTCCAGCATCTTATGTATTAATATCAAATCAAATCTTAGTCCATGTAATTTGCTGCTCTGTTGTTTAACTGAATGTGATTTCATATCCTCTGAAAGATATATTTTTTTAAGATTTTAACACTTCCTCAATAAGAATCTATTAAAGAAAGATGACCGTTTGGGATTTGGTGTACAAAATCAACTCAAGTTGTGAGCACTGGCGTATTATTCAGCTTGATTTTCGTTTTTTTTTTCTTCAGTCTTTTTGTATGTCAAGGGAAAAAAAATCACTGTAGCATGTTATGAAATACTGTGCCACATACACATAAAAATACATCATAGTTGGCATATCTGTAATTTAGTTGTAAGTATGAAATTCCTATTAGGAATCCATATATCATATTAGCAAAACAGTACCCATCCTGTACTATATTATTCTGGAAACGTGATAGCTAGATTTGAAATGGGATAGAAAGGTCGTAGTTGGCATCATACGGAGAATTACTTAATCACATTTTCCTTCCTGTTCCTGACCTCATCTCTCTCCAGCCCTAACTACCAACTGTGTACATTGCAGCAGATGTGGAAACCCTCTAATGTATTTGTGCAGTTTCATTTTTTAAAACTGCGGTGAAGAAAGCAGTTTTCAGACTGCACATCAGCTTTTTTGTGGGGGATGGCACTAAAATAATCGTTTGATTCGTTGTATTAAATGTATTTCTTTCATTTCTCAAGACCCTGTCTCACAATTACTGAAATTACATTAGCAAATACCAATTTTACAATAACAACAGATAAGACAACAATAACAGGCAATGTTCATCCCCTACAAAAGCCCGTTATTCCCTGCATTGCGCTTCCTCACTGCCAGTTGCAAACTTGTGTTTGTAAACTTACTTTGAGTTAGTTAGACAGCCATGTTCTGTTTAACAATAAAACGACATAAAAATCACTTGTAAGGTTCAGGACTGTTGAGCGTTTGAATCTTTCTTGTGCTGAAAACCAGAAATTCTTAAATGTGAAGTGAACTACTCTTTTTCTCCAAGCATCTGATTTGGACTTCATACTGGAGTAAAAGTTAAATTTACATGTGGTGTAACTCAAGTAAAGTTGGGTTTAGTTTGACGAAGGCTATGCAGAAACCACAATTAACTTATGATAGTGGTAGCACCGCAAACACACTGTGTGAGTAAGCATTGGCACAGTGTACTCAGCATATGTGTGAGTGCTGAAGGAGAAAGAAACTTCTAGTAATTGTTTTTTGTTTCAAAACAAAAGAACAGACATTTTCTGATTAAAAGTTACGCGTGTGATGTAAGAAATACAATCAGAGTGGTGCTTTTGAATTTATTTGAGGTTGCGTGTGGTTCTTTTAAGGAGTAAACATCCTTTGACAGAACATAAACTCATCAGAAAAACAGTGTAGAGTTATGTTCAAGCATCGAGAGGAAGAACGTACATTCTGGTCATACCCCACACATACCATGTACTGTGAGGGAGAATGTCTCCTCTGACAAAGCTTTAAAAAAGTTTTTTCAGATACTGCTATGTCCTGCAGATCTGAGGAATAATTTATTTTAGAGGTTCCCAGTTCTTCTAAAGAAATGTCTTGCTTCCCGTATATCTAATATCTAATAGTAAGCTTAATTGATCATTTCATGAGCCCTTCACTGGTAACTTCAGGAATGTTTAGAAAATTCTAAGTTACAGAAGCTTATTCATGAAATATTTAAAATTTCATTTAGTGAAATGCAGTCTCGAGTTGTGGAGGTTGTGTTAGTGAATTTATTTTTTACTTTGTATTTGTTGCATTTTATAAATATATTTATAATAGAATGCGTTTGCTATGTTAGTCTAAATATATACATATTAGAAATAAAATCGAATAGGTCATCCTTCATGAAATCATCTTGTTACTTTTTGCCTAATTTAAGCTTTCACTTAAAGAAATAAATTTCTGTTTGGTACTGTCATTCCCCTCCTCCTCTGCAGGACCCGCCCTGCCCCCTCCAGTTTTTCTCCAGTGATATGAAGCTTAACAGAGTTTTCTATCAAAATTTAAATAATGTTGTGGGGAATGAGAACTAGTTTGCATGTAAATTTGTACTTGGTGTTGAATTTTGTTCCCTGCTGCTCCTTTTGAGTGCTTTTTTTCCTTGTCATATTGTCTCTTTGGGATGGCAGCTTCAATCTGAACGTCAGTCATCCTTCTGTTGTGGTTTACAGCATCAAGAACATCATTAAGAGACAGGGAAGCACAAAGCTGGGACATTCACCTTTTGTAATTATTAGCAGTTTTGGAATTATGACTAATCCAGGCTAACCCTTGAGATGTGCCTCAGATTTTAGAAGCAGAAAAATCTTTTTTGGGAGAGACAATACCTGAGAAAGGAAAGCAAGCCACTCTCTTACTCCAGATCCACTTCCAGCCAGCGGAGGCTCATAATCTGAAATTTTCTTATGATTGGTGCTAGCAGGCTAAGAAAATAGGTGAGAATCACAGAGTATATTAACAATACTGCAAATCTTTACATTATGTAATGAATAATAGAGTGTATATATATATATTCTTATAGGTATGTATCTCCCAGGATAATTCTTTTAATGCTTATAATTATACTATGTGTATATATATACACACACAAACACAAAGTAATTCACAACTGGAATTTGATGGATTTCTAAATACTGTTAAGAGTGCCAGAGGTGTGTAACTTCTGGGAATAATAATACAGAGGAAAATCACTTCAGATCATCTTATGGTTCACTGTCCTGTTTTAGAAATCACTAAGAGCCTTTTTTCATGCTATGGAATAAGGGCATGCTTTCCCCAGTCTATCTGTCATGGTACCAAATGTATGTTGGAAAAAAAAATACCAAGAATTTTTTTTTAAAAAAAGAAAAAGCTACAAAAGAAATATAACAACTGCTATTATAGAAACGGGGTATTAAGTTTCTCCTGTGTGATCCTGTGGTTGATTTCTATGTGAACAGAAATCTTGGATCATAAAGATCAAAGTTCAAGGCTTCTTACTTGGCAGGAAGGACTGTCAATAAGAAAGGCATTCATTATTAATAATGTAAAAAAGTCATATCATTTTTCATCTTACACAGGCAGGAAAAGGACAAAGAGCCCAACACATTAAACTGTGTAGCTAACCCGTTCTGTCCTCCCTAAGCCATAGTAATGAATGTGATATATGCAGGCAGAGACAACGTACATGACCAAAATATGTATATTTGTCATGCAATGCAGCTTTCCTTTTTGGTTATCCTAGTGAGAAGCAATATTTTTTTTTTGACTAGGAAAATAAATGAATTTTCCAGCTGTGAATTCTGTGTCAGGGCACCCATTTTCAATGAATTTTGTTTCAGTTCCTAGGTGTTTTCTTCATAATTACACAGCTAATGTGTCATTTTTGCATTTGAGGTTAGATAATCTGAATTGAGAGTTCCTATACAGTTTAGTTATTTCAGTCCAGGTTAAGTGTCTGGGTTTGTAGTTAATGAATACAATTTGAATACCTCACCTCTGTTCTGAACTACAATAAGATTATATAAACAGTAAACAGATTTTTTTTTTAATAGAAGAAAATATTCTGATTAATATTTATACTAAAAAAGCATCAGAATGCTTTTTCTTTTTACTGTTGGATGTTTTTTTTTAGCTTAGCAGCTTTTGTTTAATTAAGTGTAAATTATCTAAGAAGGTTCCCAAGTATACAGAGAGTATTTAAGGGGAAATATTATTATGAAACATTTGTAGGAGATACAGTCAAAAGCAGCTTGTATAGTGCAGGCTCCAAAGTATATTCCAGATCTTTTGAAATAAATAAAAATACTTGCAGTTCTGGAGGGCAACTAAATGATATCTAGTTAACATATTCAAGAAAAAATAATTACTACTTATGGTAGGTTACCACTGTTGCTTCTATATAGAATTTCTTAAGGGACACAGCCATCAATGTTTTCTAAAAAAAAGTTAACTGCTCTGATGCAAAAAGCAAAACATTCTAGTGAAATTAAAACAAAAGTACAAGAATAAAATGTTCAACTAATAGTAAAAAAAAAAAAAAAAACAAAAAAAAAACCAACAAAACCCCCCCCCCCAAAACCGCATTAATACTCACTAATATTGAGCTTTATAAATTCTGTAGCTCAGGACATGTTACCCAGGAAACAGGGACATCATACTCCGGTGTTCGGTTCGCAACGTACTTTTGGTAAATCCATGCTCTTTGGCCGTACACCTTCAGAGTGGCCTTAACTGGGAGCGTGTGTCTTTCCATGCGACGTCAGTGTCACTGTAAGGGTGAATGAGCAGCTGTTTGGAGTGTAGGTGAAGGACCTGTCCCCAGTGGTGTCACCAAAGGGATAGCAGGAATGATCAAGTGCTGAGTATAGGCTCAGGACTGCCGCTCCGCTGTGTGGAGGTGTCTGCTGCAGTTTTTTGGGAGCTTGAGGCCTGCCAGTTGTTAACCTATTTCATATCGGTGCGTGCCTGTGACTAAGGGTCTATCAGCCCAATATCGTATCTTTGCCTCTCGGGAATGACGCTTGATCATCCAGTCATGATGATTTATTGCCTGTTGGGAGAAAAACCTCTTGATACAAAGAAAGCCGATGTCTTTTCTAGTGTAGTTTCTTGTGTTTATATGTTATGAGTAAGCAGTAGAGCCTTATGTGCTGATGGTTCATCTCACTCTCAAAACCCAGTGAGTCATATGAAATCCACTGCATATTTTGACACAAGTCAAAAAAATCTCAGGATTTTGCCCTGTTTGAGCATCTCGCCCATCCTGGTACAGATCAGGCTGTGTGTGCCAGTCCTGTAAGAACAGCTGACTGTTCTGCCCCCCTTTCCCAGTTGGAAGGCATCTGGCAGAGCTGTACGTGGGCTGTCCCCGGTGAATCTCCCTAAGTCCTCTGGCCTCCAAGCTTGTTTGTGTGTAAGGGATTTTGGGCCAGTCTGGAGCAGAGCACTGGAGCACAGAAGAGCCTGTTCTCTCTTTGGTTCCCTCCTGCTGGCATTGAAGCTTTGTAGAGGACAGAAGTATCTAATTTTGTTGGAGCAGGGATGAATGCTGGACTGGAGAACAAAAAAAGAATCAATGAAGATGAGGAACCAAAGGTTTCTTATGTTGTGACTCAGTCATTCCAGTGGGACGTACTATGTTGTTTTGACTCTACATATTCTACATTGACTGAGAGAGAGTCGAGGGGTGTGGGAGAAAGATGTACGTGATGTATGAATTCACATTACACAGATAAACTTAGTTCCGGTGTTTCATAGGTGTTGAGTATTATTAATCTTAGTAATATATATAATGTACTTCTGTCACTATGCATTATATGGGAATGTGATGGTATGTAAAATATTTTAGGGGTGACTACATACAAAAAAAGTAAAAATAGTAAAAAATGAAAGCTTCTCCAGTAATTAGGACTAAATCTGTGTGTACAACTCCATCTTTTTTTTAGCTTGAATGGAATAAATGAGATCTAGAGCAATCTCAGAGTTGAGCAAATACTTCTCTGTGTGTAGTATTTTTTAATGAAGGTAAATGCTAGGGAGAACCTATTAACTCAGATCAAGTTTCCAGGTAAATTATTAGCATTTGCAGTTTGTTTATGTTTTCAGAGGAAGGGTATAGATTTCCTTTATATTAATAATCCTATGCGACTACAGTGGCCGTAGGTTGGGTTTTGGTTTATTGTTTTATCTGTTAGTAATATGTCTCATAAATCCCTAGGTAGCGATGATTTTTCTTAAGCATTCTTTAAAAGCATTTCTGTAGAGAACCTGATCCTCATAAACAGGATTAAAATGGGTCATGAATTATGCAGCAAGGCTCTCTTGTTCTCAACTGAGTCTATTTTATGGCAGTCAAATTATTTTGGCAAGATTTAGGCAAATAAGATTGTTAAAGTTTGCTTTTTTCCAAATGTGTTTGTTTCCATGTTATTTCAGTCTTAAAAATCATGGTGGCTTTTCAGCAACAGATTCTGAAATATTTAAGTAAGAATGGTGAGTAAATGGAAGCACACCTTGACTTTATGTCAAGACAAATTTTTTGAGGATTGGTAGTGTGAATCAGGTGTAAATGATTATCGAGGCCTAGTATTGCCCTTTATTTTAGTAATATTTTATTGCAGAAACTAATAAAATGAGACTGTTTTTTCGTGTATATTAACTTGAAAAGGATCATCACATCCTTGAGAAAAATGCCTGCTAACTTATCTGCACTAGTGCAGGTGTTTGGTGTTCAGGGACCCCAGGACTGCATTCACTGAGTGTTCAGACTTCTAGTTTCAGTGATTTGGTCACAATAAATGGAGGATGGAACAATGCTTCAGATTTTTTTACTATTTTTACATGTTTGTAGTTTAGCTGCTGATTTTAGTTAATCTTGCTTTTGGTTTTCTGCTGTTTTGTTTATCTGTGAGGTCTCGAACTTGCTGTGTCTGGAGATTATTTGTGAGTCCCTGCATCTAATTTTGTACTTAACTATTCTGTATTCCGGTGGAGGCAATTCAAATATTTACCTTTTTATTGGTATTTAAGATTCTTACACCCCAGCAACGTTTCTTATCAAAATTAGGGAATGCAGTTTTGGTACCAATAGTCTCATCTTCTAGTAAAAATTCAAGACCCAATACCGAAACTGCATCTGCAATACACATAATGTAGCTGATACAGTAAGATATGTCCTACATCTTAATGAGGGTTGAGATGATCTCTGGAGCAGGGAGGTTGTTACGTACGCAGTGAAGTACGGGCTGTCTCTTCAGAGTTCACTTTAAGGTAACGGATGACACGAAACACTTGTAATTAGATGTGAAACCCTTGGTGTGTAGGTCACCTGGCTTGTGTTGACCGAGACCTGATGTTAGCACCTGATGACTGTTTAGTGGCCTGGATGAAATTCACGGCTGGTCTCAATTAGTCTCCTGCAGCAGAGGTATCTTCATCACAAGTGGCACCTGGGATGGCAGGCTTGGGAGGGAGGCCAAAGGTTTGAACAGGCACACAGAATGATCTAAGGAGTCATTCTGAGAGGCACTCCTCACAGGTCAGAGCTGATGCAAATGCGTGGAAGCAGTAGAACTTGCGCTGTGCTGTGTTTAGTTATAAAGAAGAACAGGTATGTTGGTATCGGATGTGAATAATTTTGTAATTTTGATTTAGTTAAATTTTAACTTCTGTAATAATGCACAAGATGTATACAGGGTGGTGCTTTTTATTTGCTTTGTGGGTATAGTATCATAACTCAAAGTGAGTTACTTGTTAAGTCTTGGCTTTGTATTGCTTTGAACGACCAAAACCATGCTAGTATCTATGCTTGCCAGTCCCCCATCCCTTCATTTAAATACAGTATTTGCTAATTAATAAGGTTATCTGTTTGAGGTATTCTTTTATGCCTTGTTTGAGCAGAAATTGAGCATCTATTTTGGAGAAGGTCACTGGTGTACTGTCTCCCAGCAATGGAAACATGTCTGTGCTCTGCCAGCACCACTGAGAGAAGGCGCAAGCTTACCCATGCCAGCTTTAACTTACTTGTCTGCCCTAATAATAGTAATATTTCTGCTCCTTTTGTGCTCTTGGGATGCAGGTGTAGAGGCCTTTCATGGCAGAAGTTTGGTGGGTGAAGCTAGAAAATGCTAGGTTGGAGACCTAAGTTAGGACAAAACGCCGTCCCTGTGTGTATGAGCAGTCAGGTACTGCGCTGGGGAGCTCTGCGAGCCATAAGACAATAGTTCATATGCTTTCGTGTTGTTTTTGAGAATGGATTTAGCATCTTTTGTCAAGGAACTTTATAAATATGTGTTATCTGACCTCAACGATATGTTCTCTAACTCTTTTAGAGCTTTTAAGCAGCTGAATTTCATGTACCATTCAGGTTTACCAAAAAGGGTGTGTTTAAATAAAAGCAGTTGTTCATAACCCCATTTTAGATCTTTTTCCAGTGGGATTTTTTTTTGGTGATATTATTCTATGTCATTTTAATGAAACAAATTAATACAAATCGTGTTGTTTGTATTGAGGTATGACAAAGCAAAGTATATTTTCCTGACAAAAGCTGTGGGAGAATACATTCTTAAGCTTTTACACGGTCAGAATTAAGCCAAAACCTAACCTCTTTGGTTAGTGTCTTTCAGATTTGATTTAATCTGAGTCTTTGGAGGTATTGCATAAAAACAAGTTAGAAATTGCAAAACCATTTTGGAGCCACTAAAAAGAAGTTAAATTTGAAGATTTTTTTTCATTTTTATGTGGCAGTTTAATTAAAATATTTGTAATTTTTTTAATTTAGTGTTCAAATTTTGATGTTGCTAAGTTTTGTCTTAAAATTATTTTGAATTTCGTGACCAAGTTATAAAGCTTAAAGGAATAGCTACACCCACATCCTTTTAACTGTAGAACTAGTTTCAGCAGGGCTGATATAATTCAAGAAGAGCATTGAGAAAATGTTATTTACAAAAACATGATAGAGAGAATTTTGCTAAAATGTTGGGGTTTTTTTTATTCCAACTACTTGAATATGAATGGGTTTGTAAGGAGGGGAATCTTTGTGAGCATCAATTGAAAAGGGAAAATGTGAACTGATCTCTCTGAGGTTTTGTTACTTATGATTTGAGGCAAATATTCTCTCATTAGAAAAAAGCCCCACAAACCAGACCTTTTAACTGACATAAGCATAGTTGAATGAACAACCTTGAACATAAATATTTTCTTTTTATTTGTAAGGGTATTTGTGTCTGTCATGACCGGAAGATTCTCGGGAGTAAGAGGGAAGTTGGAAAATGTGCAAGTACTGCTTGTGGTCATGCAGAACAGCGGATATAGAATATACCTGCTTCTCTCTTGAGTATGTCCAGTCTACTTCTGATACAGAACATTGAGCATAACATTCTGTACTTCATATTGTGCACATACAAAGTGAATTCAATGTTTTGAGCTATCTTTCTCGGAAATGTTCACAGTTCAAAGGACGTGAAAAAGGTGAAGGTCCTATCTGAAGTGAAGCGTTGGTTAATACATGAGTAGAGCATTAGGGAGTCTGGTTGTAGATGTGTGAGACAGATAATTTGGGAGGGGTCTTAGAGACAGTAGGTAGTGTTAGGTAATCTGCATTGAAAGTTATTAGAGAAAAGGCAACTGCTTCTTTCAAAACCAATGGGTAGAATAAAGTGGGAAAAACCAAGAGAGAAAATATTGGCTCTGTATATAAAATTGAACTTTCTCATGTGGTACTTCTGTCTTTATTTCAAGGCTCAATGAGCAGGCCTGTATAGGCAGCTCTGTACCGAGTCCATATGCAACGCTGCCCTTACAGCAAAGTGTGTAATTCTGCAAGGGTGATATCGAGCCAGAATTCTTAAGTTTTTTTAAAAAAACAAGCCACAACCAGCCCTTCTTCTCATAGATTCTGCCATAGGAGTGAGGTTGGGTCATGGCATCTGATGTCTTTCTGCTGGAATGGTCTTTTGGAGAGTATATAGCTGGCTGCTTTGGAAAGCCTTGGTAGCACTTCAGCATAAACTGAAGCTCAAAAGCTGCAAAAACTTCTATTTTAATTCTCCTGAGCTGCATATTTATCTCTCTGGATGAAGATGGGTATTTAACTAGAACCCTCTGGGCTTCACCATAAGAATTTTAAGATGTTTCAGTTGAAAGTCAGATTGAAGCCACAAGAAAGAATTAGAGATGAAGGGCTTGATTTTGAAGAGTCATTGAGCTAAATTTAAAACTGATTTAGTCCATCTTATGGAGTAGTGGAGACTTAGAGATTCAACTGCAATTAATGGAGGATTTGTTGGTTTGATACATGAGCATGTTAATAGTTAGCTGTTATACATTATAATGAGCTGCTGCATTGTGGACTAAGTCTGGTGGATTTAGATTCGGGCAGAATATATGAGAGAGACCCAGCTGTAGACAGAATAATAAAAGGAGAAGTGGTTTCATTGTAGAAGGAAACTGTGCTGATGTCCAGTTAATTTAACTCCTATAGAGCAGAAATACAACCTTTACATAATAGTACGATTAATCTGTCATTTATTGTCCTTCTGAGATTTTGGCGTTCTGTTAATTTTTTAAAGAGATTAATAATCTTACATGAGCCCCTAAAACTTGAGCAAGATGTGTTTACGCTGCCCTACTATGAATTCTGATCATTACATGTGGTGGTGATGTTTTCCGTGGTTTTTTGTTGTGGGGTTTTTTTAACTTTTATTACTATCACCTGAAAACAAGCTCTAAATTCATGTGCTCCTGCTGCTTGCGTTACAAGTTAAATGCTTTCCTTGGGATTTTGTAACAGCAGCAAAGCGTGAGATGTGGTGGTGCAAATCAAGGAGCAAAAAAACTGTGGAAAATTTTTCATGTTAATGAATTTGTGTGAAAATTTTAGTTCAAAATAAGTGTATTCAGTATGAACAAAATAGAGATTGTAGTACTGCAAGCGATCTCTGTCTATATAAAATGAGAAAACAGAATTTTGCATAAAATTGTATTTGGGTGAAATATATATAGTATGTCCTTACTGTTCAAGTGCTCTTTCTCCTGATACTTAACAAACCGGCCCGCAGTGGCAGCGGGCAAAGGTAGCCCTCATCACTTCAGGTAAAACTCTAGACCTTTTTTTTTGCTGAGAAGTTTGTAGCCCTCCCATCCTACATACTGAAGCGTTAAGCTAGTTATCAAGTTGTACACAATTTTTTGTGGTGAACACTCATTCATTTTATATATTACTTTTTTTTTTATCTGAGATTTTAAATTTAATTCCGAGTTAATTTTCTAAGAGTCATGTTGTTAAGTCTTTTCATTGGGAATTTGGGAAAGAATATTATAGGGCAGCAGTACACAGCACGGATGTTTTCTTGCTAACGTACAATATCAAGAATAACCCAAATGGTAATTATTATAGCTGGACATTTCTGTCAAAGTCATCTTTTGTGAAGCAGGCTTGTATCAGCATGTCAGATTTAACGGATCTCTGCATATGTCTGTTTGAAAAAGTTTATTTGGTGGTGTGACAGTAGCGTGTGGTGGGTGAGAGCTCCCCGTGCTTCTGAGAATGAAAGGTTGCGGTGTCCATCCTACTTTGGTGCTGGGTAAGTGGGAGTAGAACTGACAAAAGATTTTGGTGCCCTGGTTTCTATTTCACCGTCTTGGTTCTGCCTGTCCATTTCCCTGCTGCTTGAGTCAGTGCTATGGAGGTTACAGGTTGGGATTTATTTCTTTTTCCCTGAAAATGTAATTGCACGTCATCTTAAACTTTCCTGATGAGGGCTGCTGCGCTCATGGCCTCCTGCTCTGCAGAGCGCAGTCCTCCCGTTGTCCTGGCCGGGATGCTCGTGCCGTTGGGTGACGGGCTCTCTCTGAGAGCTTTCGCTGTGTCAGTCATCGGCTGCGCTGTCTTTCCAGCTGTCTGGCAACCGAGTCATTTGTGCTAATACAGCATAAAAAGCGGATGGGAACACGTAGATGGAAAAGCGCCAGGGCGATGGTGATCCCAAAGTGATTTAAGGTGCTTCGGAACCTCGTCCCGTGCCTTCACGGTGCTCCGTGGTTGGGACGGGCACGTAGGTTTGAGACACAAGCCTGATAAAATAGCTTTTCCTACTCTCTAATTACACCGCAAATTGCGTGGCAGGTTCGGTTACGCCATGAACCGCCGGGTACAGCTCGCCGCGCGCGTGCGGGGCTGGCGAGGCGGGTGCTG
>VWZZ01004527.1:1033325-1118135 GCA_013399095.1 Psophia crepitans | reverse complement strand
GGGGAGTTAAGGTTTTTGGGTTGGGGTTTGGGGTTTTTTTTGTTTGGTGAAAATCTGTGCTGTTCTAGTAAATCAATCCGTGATAAACTGCAAAAGCATGGATGTTTCCTAAGCCAAACCCAGTCCCTGTATTGTAAGTTTGTGCATGATTGTTTTGGTGTTGATTGTTGAGTTCTAAATGCATTGGGTTTGTTGCACTGACTGCCTTGGAGGGGAAAAAAAAAAAAGTAATAACTGATTCTGCTGGAAAATTTTCACTTTTGCATGAAGACGACTTAGTGGATCTAAATCAGTCTCTGGAGCTTGTATGGGTACAGGTATGTGTGTGCACATGTAGAATGAAAAAGATATTTTTTTATTTTTTTTGTTTAAATGCAGTGCCTGAGTTGCAGTGACCTGTTCTGTGTCTGTTTCTGGTTAAGCGGGGACTATTATTTGTTCTAAAGGGTAGATCTTAATATCAAACCAGTTCTGCTGTTGATGAAATAGACCTCGCTTGTACGTAGGTTATTCATTTATTGTTGTTAACGTTAAACTCTTGATCTAAGATGTGTTTTTGTGGAAGTTAGATATCCTATGATAGGTAATTTTAAAATCTTCTGCAAAGTCTTGAAAGGAACCCCTTCAAAACCTCAGGTGGTGCTTTGAGGTTTGACCTTCTTTCCTGAAGAATTAATTTTTAATTCATTTGTCAAATTCTAATTAAAAATAGTAGTATCTTCTGTTGTACTTGAGTTGTATTGAAGAAAAAAAAAAAAAAGGACCTGTAATATAGGACCTCAAGGACAAGCTGTAATATAAATTATTTGATTTGCAGGTCACATCCTACTTTATTACATAAAGACTAACTAGATCTACTAATGAATAATTATTACTCCCTAAAATAAAGGGGGGGGGGGAAGAAAAAGCCTGCAAGAGTGGAATACTAATTTGAGGTATCACTCTCAAAGTAAAAAGTAAACATTAAATTCTGAAAATTGCAAATGTAATTTTTCCATGTAACCTCATAGGGCAGTCCTTTGTAATAGATTGACTAGCTGTCAAATGAATTTGTAATTTTAGATGAGATGGGGTTTAGACCAGTTTTAAGATACAGTCTTTATCCAAGCCTGCTCCCCTCCCCCCAGTAAAGTAGACACAGTGTGCCATAGAATTCTGTTTCATTCCTGGTGTTTCTGCTGCAGTGGTTACACAGATATTTCACAGTTTCGCTGTAACGCTTTTATAGACTTGTCTGGGAAACTGGATGGTGAATGAAATGCAGAGACAAAATTAATTTGTTTTTTAAAAAAAGCTCATTTGATGATAGCACTGTATATTTGCTGGAATCCTCTTGACTAGCCAGGATTCTTTCCCTTCCCCACTTTGTGCTTCATACTTTTGTTCTTAGAAGGGGAAAGCCCTTTTTATGTCAGGTGTGAGTCCTGGGAGGGGAAAAAAAAAAAAGTGTGTGTGTGAGTGTGTGTCTGTGCGTGCAGAATCATAACAGGCATTCAGTCCCAGCTGGGCAATGACACTAATTGCCCAGATCTCGTGGATGCCTGTGATGCAGCACGCTCACTTTCTCTCCTTCCCTATCCTCTCCAGGGATTTTTAAAATGCAGTATTTGAATTTTGGTGAGTGGTAAAGACCCTGCCCTAGGACCCATTTGACAAATGAGAAGCTGTGCAGCATCAGCACCAGCCGACTGAGCCTCACTGAGTCAATCTCTCTCTACTAGTCAGCAGCTACTGTTGTGAGACAAGCTTCAGCTCTCTCTGTCATTGAGGAAGTTCCATTTGCTCATCAATAGGCTGCAGGCTGTGTCTTCTTTTTTTCCTCTCCGTTAAAAATTCGTAGTTTAATTCTACCAAGTTGCCTTAGCTGACAGATGAATGTAGGGATCTAGCGCTGGGGGAAAAAAGGCATTCAAGAAATACTGTTTCTTACTTGGGTAAGCAAAAGGAAAAAAAAACAAAAAAAAAAACGTAGTGACAAGATAGGGCAAACGTGCTTGCATGCAAGCCCCCTCACTTGTTCTACGTAGACTTCAGAGCAACACCATGCAGCATCCCCTTACGGGTGCAACCTGCGTGGCACTGCCGAATGTGGGCATGTGTCCCCAGCTCTCCTGTGCCTTGACTTTTATGTACTTACAGCAGGTAAGTTTGCTTAACTTTTTCTTTTCCTGTAGTGCCTGCTTTGTCAGCATCGTTTGGGGGATTTGTAATCTTGGAGATGTTTTTTGTGTGAATAGACTGTATAAATGTCTCCCACTGTGTGGACTGAATGTTGTGCCTGCACTTAAGGATGGTGAGAGTGAGCAGAAAATACGTTTTAACGGAGCATCAAGCCTTTGCATATCTTTTTTCATTTTTCTTTTTTTTTCTGTGTGCAGTGTCTTTATTGATGCTGTTTATAGATATTTAACACAGTACTTTGACTGCATTTCTCATGGATACTGTAGCAGAGTTTCAGCCATAAAGAACTGCTCTTTATTCACTTGCAGGCATAAATTATACTTCTAATGTAAATGTGCCCAATGGCAATTTTGTTTAAGCTTTCTTTGAAGCCAGGAATTATAAGTCTGTGTTGAAACATGCTGCTGATTAAAATCAAGCTGATTTTTTGTTCACCAAAGAAAAAGGAAAAAAAAAACCCCACCAGATATATAAAGCTATATCTGTGCAGAATTAATACTTCTATCACTGAAGTATACTGGCATGGGTTAGAAAATGTTCAGATAGCAACAAAACGATACCAATTCCTAGTCAATTTTTAAGATTATTTTTTTAGTTCATTTCATATAATTTTTGCTTCTAGGGTTTTTTTAAAGTATTTCCATCCCTCTCCCTCCCCATTTTATTTGCTATTTGGTACCCTCTCTCTGTTTTAACATGACATAAATAACTGGATAATAACACATTATTTTTTAAACTAGTCTTTTGGAATTATCATTGTATTCTTTTTCTCTATTTTATAACCGAGTCCACCGTTACAGAGAGTCATCTAGTAAGTACGTAGAGCCAAGACAGAAATATGTTATCATGTAAAAATGATTAATCCTGTTTATTCTTTTACTTTCTGCTGAAACTTTAGGGAAAAAGATTCTTGTGCCTACTGTAACAAACGGGGGCATTTCTTCCAACTTCCCCTACAACAGTTTATATACATATTGACTTCCATGAAACAGCCTCTAACTTTATTTCTGTATTTACAAATGCCGGAAAGATGCTTTACAGTATTTCTTTTTTGTTCCTAAAGATTAAATAAAATAGGTTTAAAGCTTATTTTTATTTCAGAATATTTGCTTTCTGTTACTGCTGAAAGAACAAAACTCAAGTATTTGCAGGATATAAACCATTCCGTAGCTCTTCCCCCGCCCCCCCCCCAGTAGTGTAGTATAAACCATTTCTGATTTACAGCATGGGAGTGCACAATAAAAGATTCTTGTATACGCCCTAGATTATACATGTATGTGGGAGGGATTCATATGTCTGCAATTAAAATTTGCATCAGATAAATATGATGTGTTCAATATTTAAATAAACTGCATGTCATAGTTGAAATGTATGTTTTCAGTAGTTCTGAATTCTTGATAACGTTTTGGAAATGACATTTATAGATCAGCTGTAATGATCCAGTGTGACTTGTGCACTTAGTGGTTGTATACAAAATGTACTCCTGCATTTTGTTGGATTCATTCTTTTGAGTTTGCCAAACAACAATTTGTATGTTAAAGGTCCGGCTTTTGAAAGGAAAAATGTGAGTTAAGGTGAGAGGTCAACGTGGCCACACAGAGGGAGCTGATAAAGGATAACATAAAGATGAGGTTAGGTGCTGTAATAACCTTCCTGCGTGAGCTATTGCAGTATCATTATGCAAACACATCTGTAGTAGGGCACTGCTTTAAGGTTTGAGAAACTGTGCAACCATAATGATTACTTTAAAATAGTGAATTCGGTTCCATCTATTCCATTTGAGAGAAAGATGAGAAGTGATTGCTAATGCACTTTACAAAGTGCTATATCTAGCGGATAATTTTTAACTCTTTAAGTGGATTAACTGCCACACTGAAAGTATTTTATTTCTTTTTTTTTTTATGTGTTGGCTTTCTCATCTGGTTAATCCTATTGTCAGTTTAGAATCGTTCTGTCTCTGCTAATTACAATCATATATAAGTTAAAAAGTCATCTGAATTCCTGATGATAATTGTGGCAGGTTCAAAATTCTATGCTTGTTGCTTCTTTTGATTGCTAGTTGGCATTTTAGTTATTCTGGATTCCTAGAGAGTCAGATAATTATCATCTTAATTCAGATATGATTTATTGGTTTATGTATTTGGTAAGTATTTCTTTAGAAACAATGTTATCTCCAAATTATTCAGGCAGAAAGATAGTGCTGTGGTGACATTACCTACAAAGCTAACGTAACATGGTTCTGGCTTTAAACAGGAAAGGATAAGAAGTGTTTTATATTATTGAAAAACATTAATAAACTTTTACCATCACAGTCTACTTGGTTTTTTTTCTGTTTTTCCCATATCTGATAATTTCTAGCAAGCCCACAAAAATGTCTGTGTTTTGTATGTTTAGTGCAAATGTCACTATTTCAGTGAAACTGCAAATTTTTTCCTTACTCTATAAAGTTGTCTGTCAATCTTAAATACTGGTTACCTAAAAGCGTTATCTAGCAATTTAATAACTAGTGATTTCCCCCCTGCCTGTGGACCCTGTGACCACCAGTATATAGACATTATGTGACCCTACAGAGTATTTTTTTGTCTAAAAATTGCTCTTCGGATATGTCTACTCACCTGCACCTCAATTACAATGATTTCAGATATCTGTATTACAACTGCGCACTCTCTCATTTGTTAAACTTTACTATCTATTTAGAATCTATGAAAAAAATTTTCTCTATTTTTGTGTGTGTCTGCCAAATACGTTAGTGTTCTGTCACATTTAAGTTTTATAATTGGATATGTGTCTTTCCTGGAAGACTATAAAAGGCATTATGTTCTTCTCAAGATGGGCAAACCAGTCTTCCTGTCAATAAATATTTATGTAGCCGTGAGGATGGTGGTTTTCTGTAGAGCTGTATTAATCATTTGGGAAAATCTGTGTGTTGGTAGTCATTTAAAATTGGCCATTATTTATTTGCTAAACTAACAGTGCTTGGTCAGTTAGTTTAGTGTAAATGGGTAAATTGCTTTCCACAGCGTACCCACTGATGTGCTCTACTACTTTGTCCAGTGTTAGAAACTTAAGTATTTGCTCTGCTATCTGCCAAATTACACATGTATATAACGTTTTAAGAGCTAAGCGAGGAACTACTTTTTAAAACAGTTTGCGCATACGTGATGCTTTACCTAAAACCATTTAAAGCTTAACTGTTGAAAATACAGTTGAAAATTATAAATGAAGTACAGAGGCCTAGTTCACATTATGGATTATCTGTCAGTGAGATACTCACTTGAAAAAGCCCACAAAAACTGAAGGATGCTTTCCGAGTTAGTTAAGCTATTTAAAATGCTCTGAAATTGTTTGGATGTTCTCCTACTAAGCTGCTTCTAAATTTAGAAACCCAGAGAGAGATTGCAAAGAACATGAAAACCAAAATGACTGTGTCAGTGGCAGCTACAAACAGAAGGAGGAGATAGGGCTTTGATTTGGAAGTTTTTACTGCGTCATGATACAGATAGGGACAATTGGGAAAAGTGTAGATGCGTTTGGGTTAGAATTTTACCTAGTGTCAATATTTAAAGATACAGGAAAAGGGACCTTGGCTGTGTAGTGCACCCTATAATTTGGTAATATGTTATCGAGTTAAAAACAGCTAAATACATCTATTTTCTATTTTCCTAACTATGACACATTGGTAAGAAATTTTTTCTTGCATTACAAACTTACATCAAATGCTAGCATCAAGTAAATTTGCAGCAAAATTTTGTGAATTGGGCTTTAGTGTATGTTAATGGAGGCTTAGTTCTGTTACCTAGTATTTCCCTATAATATATGTTTGCCTGGACATTTAGTTGGTATTTTCTGAGTAAAGTAACAAAGACAACTGTTTTGAACCATCACATAATATTCCATGTCATAGTGTACAATGCTGCTGTTATTATTTTAAAATTGGTAATTTTTTTTTCTGTTTAATGATGATAGATGTGCTTTGTTTTAAGTAGTGAAGTGGTTTGTACAAAGGGTAATTCCTCTTAAATGGAGCAATTGCTCATGGTGGACATTCACAGATCGAAAACAATTGAACTGAAACTTCAATATCAACCTTTTTCTGTCTTTAACAAGAAAGTGGTTCTCAGTACAGCTCTCATATCAATGACGAAAAGAATCCACCATGAAAACAAAACAAAAACCAACAAACCCTCCATCGCTACCCCAGCTATTCCATTAGTGCTTACATGGTAAATTAGTGTAATTTTATTTGGGCCTTAAGCATTATGACTATGGAGAAAAGCTGAATTCCCCACTCAGTTACTTATGTCATGCTTCTGGATCTGATGATTTATAGGAGTCTGAAAGACTTTTTATCACATACTTTCTTCATGGCTTAATTCAACGTTGATTTATTTGGTTGCATTTTCAATTGATGTCGTCAATAGTGTCAATAATAGAATAAGGATTAGAACAGATTATCTTTGTGCTAAAATTGTGTAAAGAATTAAAATGGATGAACAGTTCCTGGATACAGTTTACCTTTTTTTTATAGAGCACAAGCACATCAATTGCTGAATGCCACCATTGCAGTTACAGTTCTAAGTATGTCTTTTCCTTTTTATACTTCAGTGAGTCTTCAAAGGGTCTGGTATGTTAGTTGAATTCAGTAACTGATGTTTTATGATGACACTGATGAAGCCTATCATGAAAGCACTGCCTTTCTGTACCTAGTCCGTTTACAGTACTCACTCACTCTGTGGCTCCCCTGTAAAATCAGTTAATCTGGTTTTTCCTCATGAAAATTTTAAGCATCTGCTAGCTTACAAATTGGAGTCTTTGCCCAGTTTTGTTCATCAGTCTACTGTTTCATGGCAATTTTCATGTGAGAACATACAACCTCTGCTTATGACTGCATGAGTGGAAAGAAGTCCACGTTACTAATGCTCACTCACCATCTGTTTTTCTTACAGCTGGGCCTTGAATAATTGTCCAGTAGCTGATGGACTGAGGGTAGGCAATCTTTTCAGGGTTTTCTGATTCATTTAACCAATGTCACTGCCCCAAGAGAAACGTAGTGTTTGTTTATTCATATGTGTAGGGTAAACAACTGTACTTTGTCAGATCAATTGTAGTACTCCGTTAAAACGAAAAAAAGGGAATTACCGTGCTGCAAACAATATCCTGTGGATGTGTTTGCACCTAAGGGAGCTGTGTGGCACTCTCGGGGAATTTTAGTATGTGAATGAGCAGACCTCAAAAGGTGGCACTGTGATTGTTGCATCCAGAAGTACTGTTAATGCAGAAGTAAGGAATGATGTCTTGATGTGCTGTTTGTCTTAATTAGGCTAAATAAGATCATTCGGTATTCACCAATACATTTAGAAGCTGGTATTTGAGACTCCACCTCCGATTCAAGACAAATTTACATGTTTACGTTACTTTTGTCTCACAAGAGCTGTTTTGTTGTTTTCCAGAGACTAATGAGAAGTGGCTTAGAGAGTGGCACTTGATCTGTGCTGTAGCAGTGCTCGTTCTGAATAAGCGCTAGTTTGGGGCATTTAGCTACAGCCTGTTCAAACAAGGTCAGTCTCTCCTCACAATAGCAGAGGAGGTGCTTTAGTTAAGTACTCCCCTCTTTAAATACTAGAAGAAAGAAAAGAAAAACCAAAACCAACAGAACAAACCCAACCCCAAACACTAACCCCCCCAGCCAACCAGAACCAGTTAAGAAGGTTACCTGCTGCTTTGGAATATAAGAGCAAGAGCAATTCCAAAGGAGCTTCCATGTGGCAGAAGCAGGTGAATATTTTTGGCTTAGAATTACTGTTTTTATAATGGAGTTCTCTGAAAAATTTTAAACACTTCAGCTGAAAAGTGATGACTGGATTTTCTGTTGTGAGCTATTTGTAAGTTGCCAGTATTCATTGATATTTGCTAAATATGTATGTGGATGGTTGTTTTCTGAAAAAAAGTATGTGCTGCGGTATTCTATGCCAAGGAAAGTGTGTGGTGGTTATTTAAACCCATTTTTTTCTCAAGGCAGCTCGTAGGTATTTTATTCCGTTTGTTTAGATTTATTTTTTTTTGACCCGTAGTCATGCAATGCTAGACTATGAAGTTTTTTGGGTTGGTTTGTGTGTATTTCTGAACAGGTAAATAATATCATCATGTTAATATTAATTCTGTTTAAAGTATTTTTGAAGTATTTAATAAGTAGTATGAATGAAAGCACTGGAAATACTGTGATACTGAAATTTATCGCCTTGCTTTATAGAGTTAGAATAATGTTGGTGGAAGGGCAAAGTCAACACCCTCTAAGAATCCTTCAAGCTTTCCTGCCTTTTAAAGGTGTACGTGTGATTGATTTATCAGTTTTAAAGTGTGATGTGTAGTACAAGAGCTCTCCTGAGGAACCCCTGTCATTTCTTTGCTAGCATTGCTCATTTACCTCTGAGTTGCCTAGTGCAGCGCCATTGACTTCTTTTACATTTTGCTTCCCCTCCTACTCTGTCAGTGCAGCAGCCCAGTGAATTTAATTAGAGAAAATAGCATTTCTAATGCCTATAGTATCCTGAGTAGATGTAGTTGGGCCTTTGGTCTTTTGCACTATAGCAGGCTCCAGCTGTGGAGAGACCTCACTGTGTTTTGATCCTGCTCTTTCTCGTTGTGTTGAACACATGCAGAATCAAGATTAGATGCTGTAGTAAGAATTGAAGCATTCGGCGAATTATTTTTTTGTTCACAGTGAGTCACTGATTTTTATTCCCCCCCCCCCCCCCCGATCTGGAAAGGAAGTGTGTGGTACTTTAGAATTGAAATACTTCAGATGTTCAGATGCTCGTGGATAAGAATACAAGTGCTTTCATCTTAGATAATTTTTTAAATTTAGATTTTGACCCTTTGTATCAAAACACACCAAAAATTGTTCAACTTCCTACATCCTGTAAGATCTTGAGTATGCCCTTTTTGTAACTGTGCGTAAATCTGACAGTATCATCTCATTGTGAGGTGTGCATGTACTTACAGTTATGATATGCCTTGCCTCAATTCCTTACTGACCTGCACTAACATTTACTGAAATTACATAGTTTTGATGCCGCTTTGGTTTTGCTTCTCGTAGCCTGTTCTTTTATAGCTATCTTTGTTACCTTTACTGTGGCCAGTAAGCCTTCTATAAATTCAGTAGTTAATTACAGGCATGAAACTTTCTTCACAAAGGAGTGATAAGTTTTAAAATATAAGCTTATGTTTTCATGATAGCATCATCTTTCATCAGACAGTGTGAATTTAAAGTATTTGTTTGAAATAAGTTTCAGTAAGAGTTAGAGGGAGATGGAAAACCTGTTAAAAGTTCTCCCAGAGAATAAGATCTTGTCAAAACAGAGCTACTGTCAAAATTTGGGGGTGAAAGGAAGGCAGGCAGCCCATATATTCAACGGGTGTCCCCTCCTGTCTTAAGTGTTTTTTCCTTGTCATGTATTAGTCCTATCTCTGGGATGGTACATGGCTGCATAGCTCAATTAATGCTCTGTGGCAGGAGGAGGAAAAAAATGTCTCTCTCTTGTCAGAAGCAAAGTTATTTACTTTCAAAAGCTGACAGAATAGCACTGCAGGGGCTTCATTTATTTCCGTTCAGAATGTCATTATTGTGTAATGCGGAGGGACTTGTGCACGCATTGCAGGCTTATTCGTGTAGTCTTTAGTCTGCTGGACGGCTGCGTGAGTGTGAAATGGCACACTGGAATGTTTCCCTATTCTGACTTTAGCTCGTTCACTTTTGCAAAACTGCATTCCAAGTGTCTTAAATACTTACTGCTGAGATGGCGATACGCTCGTTTGTCGGTGGGACTGATGCTTGATACCTTCAGAATCAGAAGGCCTAGCTGAAAGCCTGATGGTATCCTTAGTTACCTGTGTGATGTGTGTCACTTTTCCTGGTGGGTAGCATATGGTTTGAGACTGCTTTTTTAGCATTACTCCGTTGTACTCTTTAGTTTTTCTAAGTCTGGCCCCAAAAGCAGTAGCTCAGTGCAGAATGTTTTATAAAAACTACTTGCTGTTTCATTTCTGAGTTTGAAAAAAACATTCAACTTTGTCGTTGTTGTATTGCATCTCCTTCAGAGGCAAGATGAGTAGCTTTGGTGTTCGCTGTCCAAGTTCAGTGTGTGTCGCTGCAAACGTGCAGGAGTGTTCAGAAACCACAATTCCGGGAGCTTTGGTTTATATTCCTGTTCCTGTTTCTACCACCTTTTCCAGCTCACTTAGAATGCCACGCTTAGCGTGTGAAATTGCCTGTTGCTCCGTGGAAAGGTTTTTGGTACACCTAAAGTAAAAATGCTGACACAGCTAACTTCACGAGTTCCTCGTCCCCAGACATCACCCTTTTTTCTGCCTTCTCATAAATAAATAAATAAATAGATAAAAATGTTCCAATGGAAAATTACTTCATTTGGAGAGGAGTCACCCTTTCAGTGACAATAGATTTTTTTATTTTTTTTTTAAATTAAGACTAGCCCCACTGTCAGTGGGTTTTTTCAGCTGCTTTTTCACTTTAAAGTGATAAACTAAACATTTAAAAAAATTCAAAATATATTCGTTAGTAGTAGATTTTATTTGAACACAACCTGTCCTTAAATGAAGGGAAAAGGATTCTACTTCTAAATGGGTTTGCTTGCTTCTTTCCTTTTCCTTTATTTGCAGACATAAAATCCAATAAATTTCTATTGCAGTTGCTGGGCTTGAGGGAGAAAAAAAGAAAGGAAAAGTACAAAGCTATTGGGAAGCGTCAAACACGGAGGATGATGAAGTACATTTCAGAGCAGCCAATTCCAACCCCAAAATCCCTGTTGTGCAGGAAGGCTTTCCAGCTCACACAGGAAATTCAGCCATTGCACAGCATAGTATTAATGATTTATACACACCGCACCACTGCTTTTGTTCACTAGCAGCGCCAGGTTGTGTTAATAAAGGAATTTCAGGGAAAAGGGGCCCGGCATGCTGAGTTGTTTTGCTCAATGCAGTGGATGCTGCCTTCATAAATCAAAGGAATTTAGTGCTTTACAACCTTTCAGAGCTGCTGAGGGTGTGTGGTGGTTTTCTCTTTTTTTTCTTCCTTTTTAATCTGATTCACCTAGGAATATTTTAATTTCTTTTCTGTAAACAATGAATGAACTACTGGATGAAATTTATCTTAGCTGTTTTAGGGTTGATTGGTTTGCTTCATAGTGGCATTATACTTCCATTTGTTTTCCATTTTGTATCTATGCTCTATGGTGTTGTCTGTGGAAAGAGGCTAGCATGGTTTTATTAACATAGAGAGATGCAGATCACATTATATTCTGTCTTATTTCTTAGAAATAACTAAATAAAATGGAAAGACAAAACATTTGCAGTAAACAAAGCAATTTTGTATTTTTATCTAAAAAAATTCATGGTTATTAAAGCATTCATCATTTTAAAATCAAGATAATTTTTGTTAGCAAAAATGTACTTCCACATTCTTTGCAATAAATATGAGTGTTAATTTTCCAAGTTGTGATTTTTGTTTTGTTTTATAAACTGGAAACTTTGTTTCTTAATACCAACTGCAGAATTAATTCAGATAATGTTTTTTTCCAAACAACGAATCAATATTGATATTAGTAAAGAAAGTATGTATCTATGTTTGATTATAGAAGTGAAGATATAGGAGGATGCTTTTAAAAAAAACTTTCAAATTCTGATGTGAAGTAGGGTCTTAAACAATGTTATGGGACACTCTCCTAGAAAATAAGCGCTTGATACCTACAGAATCTGATTTTTAGTTTCCATTACTGTTTTACAAAAGGGGAGGCAGGTAGGAAATAATTAGAGGGAACGTGTTTTGTAGTTAAAGGGAATCTGGCTTTCCAGGGGAACCTTAAGACTTTGTATTACACAGCAGGCGCAGTGGTTTTTGTCTGTTGGGATCGTTGGGAGTCATTGATCCATGTGGCTTTTGCTTACAGAAAAAGTGACTGCCCTGTGCTGGCTTTGTTGCGTGAGGAACTGCAGTTCGCTCCTGGCTTTATGAAAGTCAACAACATGGGAATCGGTACTGCAGAAGTTAAAGCTACTTACTGCTAAGGGGAAGTTTTTGTTTGTAGTTTGTTCTGTAGTCTGAAGGCAGATAAATACCTTCTTTTCCATTTTCATCAGTGGTTTAAATATCACAGATTAACGTAAGACAGGTGCCCAGTAAATGAGGTTTATGTTTATAGAGTACTATTTTTGTATTTGTTTGTCCTCTATTATTTGGGTGCGTGAGTGTTTCATTGTATTTAATTATGTCTGTGAGGCACAAGACAACAGTCAACATCTGCTCTATTGTTTCCTTGGTTTACACATAGCTTTGATGGGTTATTAAACAATCTATTTTTCAAACAGAAAACAGGGCAACAAGCTGCACCCATATTATGTAATTTTGTAAAGGTACATTATGTAATTAGTTGTCTAGTATTTGCACAATAATCTTTTATTTTGGTTGCATAAATGCTACTGCATTAAAGAATATGTGATGATCTTAGGCAGGTTTTATTTAATAGGGAATTTCTTGTTTATAAGATATAGGTTAAGTTGATTTCACCACTACTAAATTGATTTCAGCGTACACTTCATATTTAAATAGTGCTCTTGAGCTGTGAATGTGAATACAAAAATCAGAAATCTGTATTAACTTTCATTTAGTACTGAAACAGCTACTGATGAACTCTTACTGATTACAGAAAAAGTATTAATTAACTCAAATCATTTTTGAGTGAAAGTTTGCATTGTTCCCGTCAGTTGGGGAAGGCAATGTTCAAACGGTTTTAACTCCCACAGACCTTACTCAGGGCAGAACAGCCCTCGGGTACTCGCCTGCCAAGGGGTGTTGTGCTGTGCGAGTGTAGAACTTGACTCTTCTGCAAATGGATTTCCTGTTGGAAGAGTGCTTGTTTCATTAGCTGTTTTGATTTTTCTTGTTTTGTTTTAAGTTTATGTAACACTGATGGCTGCTGTACTTTCTCTGAGTGAATTAAGGTAGATCACTGAAAAATTCTGACTAGGCAGCATGTGATTGTTTTTGCCTCAAAAAATAAAATGGAGGAGAATATTTTCCAGATACTAATGATGAGCAAATCCTAAAATTAGGCTTTCTGTAGCTTTTATCCTAGCAGAAAGTCACCTATTAAAAATGTTGAAGGAAGAACATGAGTTTGCAGTATTTTCCTGGCTGTTGAGCAGCCGCTGTGTCCCGGTGTCGAGCTACAGCTATCTTGAGTTGTTTCTTACACGTGTCTGTCTGAGGCCTTGGAAATGCTGTTAATGTGATGTGGCCGGTTACATACACAGGTTTTCCATTGAAATACAGTTGTTCGAAATTATTTCAAGGTGAACTGGTATATACATAAAGAAGTGAATTCAAAGAAAAAAAAAAGTATAATGCATTAACAGCTCATGCAGGACTGATATTCCAGGTGCTTGTTGAAATGTCGTTTTGCAAAATGCTGCTCAGTTTTTAGCACAGACTGAAAATACCTCACTTTGTGTGCAAGGGCTTGTTAGAAGTACTTTGTGATCTCCCTCTTGCCTATCCACGCACGTCAGCAGCAAAAGATAAGAACGTAGAACAGGGATTTCAAGTCGTTCCTTCCAGTGTCAGTAAATGCTCCTCAACAGACTTGGAGGATTACACTTGCAGTTTTGAGTCTCCACAAACATGTGACAAATGAAAGCTCAGACAGGAACTTCTAAATAAGTTTTCCAAAGACCAACAGAATGCCAGGGTAATGCTGTTTGCAGGGAACTTTGTTTTCAAGGTGTTTCCAGAAACCCAGAGTGTGTGAGGGAGAGAACTGGAGTTTTGTTTGGGTTTTTTTCTAAGACATTTATTGCTGAATGGTTTGGTAGGGCCTGTTTCTTTAGGAGCTGCTCATTATAAACAAACGTGTGTGTGGGTACACACAGCCAAACCAACCATGCAGGTGTCTTCAACTGCATGTGTGGGAGTGGAGCAGTCACAGGCTTTTTTCTGATATGCAATGCAGAGATGGATTTTAATGGGGGAGAAAACCAGGACCACAATTTCTGCTGGGGTAGATCAGTGCAGTTTATTGACTTCCACTAAGGGTGTTATCCTTGGTTTTGCTGTGAAATTAATGCATTTTATAGTTCATGTGCGTTTTCTCTCATCATATTCTTCTATATTTTGCTTGAGAATAGTTTTAAGTGCTTACTTGCACTAAAATTATACAACTGGTGTGTGCCCACTTCCAGCAGAAAATGAACTTTGAAACTACTCCATGGAAACACAAAGGGAACTTTATTTTCACAGATTTATGAAGGAAGCTGAGGTACAGCAGGTGACATCTTATCTGTGACAGCGGTAGACATTGGTTATCATAGAATGGTTTGGGTTGGAAGGGACCACAAAGATCATCTAGTTCCAAGCCCCCCCACCATGGGCAGCAACACCCTACACTAGACCAGGTTGCTCAAAGCCCCATCCAACTTGGCCTTGGACACTGCCAGGGATGGGGCCTCCACAACTTCTTTGGGTACCCTGTTCCAGTGCCGCACTACCCTCACAGGGAAGAATTTCTTCCTAATGTCCAATCTAAATCTCCCCTCTTTTAGTTTATACCCATTCCCCCTTGTCCTGTCACTGCACTCCCTGATAAACATCCCCTCACCAGCTTTCCTGTAGGTCCCCTTTAGGTATTGAAAGGCTGTGACTAGGTCTCCCCGGAGCCTTCTCTTCTCCAGGCTGAACAGCCCCAACTCCCTCAGCCTGTCCTCATAGGGAGAGGTGCTCCAGCCCTCTGATCAGCTTTGTGGCCTCCTCTGGACTTGTTCCAGCAGCTCCATGTCTTTCATAGCTTCATGAGGAATTAGGGCTATAGAGCACAAACCTGTTCAGTGTTTTGTTTGTATCATCTTAAAGGGCTAATCAGGGCTGAACAGTAGAGGAGATGATAATTCAGGAAATTCAACTCTCTTACTAGTACCAGAGATGGCCAAATAGATCAGTAGACACCAACAAAGGTTGTTAACTTCCAGTACTACCAGATGACACAAGCATCTAAGGAAGTGGGCTGTCAAGGAGACTTATCATTAAGAAAAAAATTGAGGGAATTATAAAAACCTTTGAAAATAATTTCTGTAACAATTCACTAGTCCCACTTGACTCATTAATTATCCTGAAATCTGACAGTGCTGCAGAAGCAGCAACATAGCGCTTTTCTGTCATTGCAACAACAGAGTGATGTTCCACTAATAGCACTTATAATCCAGATGTGCAAAAGTTATGTCTGTGGGAACAAGAGGATATGAACTTTCAGTGCAGTTCATGTTTGAGCAGCAGAAATCAAACCCTGTAGGGGAATATTACATTTCTTCTTTTCATTTGTTCCTGGTGTTCAGTAACAGGCATTTTGGTGTTCTGGTTTTTTTACTAAATGCTATCATGGGTTACATTCCTTCTAGTTAAGGACAGATCACTATTCAAAAATCTTGAGAAAAGGTAAGATGCTCCCAGTCAGAGAGTTTGAGTTAAATTTGTGGTGTCTGGTTCTCCTTTGTTGCACTGCAGGAGAATCGGGCACATCTCGGGTCTTAGGAGGAGCCTGCTAACTGATTTCTTGCAGCAATCCAACTAACAACCTTAATATTAGCTAAGGTCAGCTAAAATAGCGATATTGATAAAATCAGAAATCATCCTCTTCTGTTGTCATCCTCCTCTGCACAAATTTACACCAGTCCTCTGCTGATGGGACTGACAAAGGCTGATTAAAACTTAAATGAAGGTGAGATTAAAAAGGCCACCCTTTCTGTATTCCCTTCTAATATCGAACTGAATTAACCAAAAGTAAAGTTGATAAGAGGATGACAGGAAAGGCTCTTACTATCTGGCATGGATACAGCAGTGTTACGGTTTTCTTTTCATCGGTGCTTATTCTACCCTCTTCTGTTACTTTGATCATTAGCATCATCCCCGTAGGTTTACATTGTCCTGAGGAAGCTGTTGCGGGAGATAACATTAGAAATCAAGTACTCAGATGAATTCAGTATCCACTGTGGTTGCTGAAGAAAATCACCTGTTTGGTAGAATGGAACTGGAGTGTATGAATAAATAGAATATTGTCTAAGAGTTCTTGGGGAAGGGAAGAAAAGAAACCACATGATGTGATTCTTTAAGGTGAGAACTATTTGCTGTATTACCGGGAAGTCATCTTGAAGCTTAATCCAAGGAATTTTATTTTTTCAAAGTACTTTTCCTATGTACTAGCTGTTTACATGAAGGTGCCTGCAGATAGTACTGGAGCAATTTCGTTCACATTGACCTGGCCTCAGACTAGGGGTGGAAGAGGTCTGACCCATCTCAGGAAAAGGCAGGTACTCCTGTTCTGTGCAGTCTGTAAAACGGCAGCTACCTGTAAGACATCAGACAGAATCTGGGAGTGGTGGCTACATTGCTGAACATGGAATTATGTCTGCCTCCAAACAGTTGCGTTAGGAGTTACCTGTGAGACTGAATCGACTTAAGACATAAAGTAGCAATAAACTTGGAGAAGCTTTCTTAACTTTGTGGTATTCAGATTTGGAGGCAAACTTCGTATCAGCTGTGCCTTCTAATGCTTTCAGCCAAATCCTGCCTGCCTCAGATGCTGCTAGCTTGTAGTTCTTGGCTAAACTTCAGTACTTATAAACTATTGCCGTTGAATTGAGATGAATTATAGCTTGCGTTACATCTAATGCCTTCAAGTCTTGATATTTTATCTCTGGAGAATGTGAAACTTGTCAGTTCTGAACAGAAATTCCCTCTGATCCCTTTAAAGACCTGTAGGGTCTTTATTATTTTGGGGTATGAATAGGTTATTTCTCCAAGGCACCCTGCTCACATAGGATATCTACCCTATGCTGATTTCTGCAATCAAACCGTTGCACTTGGCATAGTAGGGTGCTTGAATGATGTATTTATACAGGCAGGAGGCATGACTTAATACCATCTCATGATTCACTATGCAGTCCTATTAATATGAACTTTACTCGGGGGAATAAGTAGCTGTTACTTGTCAGCAAATCCGGTGTGTATTAAGGAGGTGAAGTTGTATTGAAAGATCCTCACAGTGATACTCTGCTGTTCCCAAGGGAAGTAAATGAAAACTGTACTTTGATGAATAATGAATGTGCTAATTGGGGTCAAGAAGAAGTCATAGCTTCCTGTGATACAGTACTCAGAGTAGCCTGACTACAGCAATAAAGAGAAGTCTGTTTGACCAGATTTGGCAATAAAGATATGTCTGTCATCTCCACACAAGCAAAGTCTCATAGATGACAGTGACGGGCAGGTGGCTTGTCTGTTCTAGAACACACTGTTACGTTCTGCGGCCATGGACTGATGCTGAGAGAGGCTGGTCGTGTGCTCGAGTATTGACAAAAATCCGATGTGGAATGGATAATGATCTATCATGGCGTTGCTTGGGTATATCAATAGGATTCATTAAGACTGGATATTGATTAGAAGTCAGTCTGTTCCTGATTTGCAAGGAAAAATGTATTTTGTTGCTGCTCATCTGTATTTGCAAATGCATGTGCCCCAAGGAGAAGATTACAGCCTGCTCCTACCTGTTGGGAAGATAAATGCAAAAAAAATATGTATTTCCTCATCATCTTATATCCCACACATGAAGGAGAAGAATAAATGAAAGAGGTTAAGGAAGATATGTGAAAGTATAGTAGTAATACATATTTTGTGAAGTACATATATATAGCCTGACATTTTTAGAAATAAAGATATGTACTGCTGCTTATCATTTATGCCACTGGAAGATGTATGTCATTGTCAGCAGTTTGGCTGTGTTACTGCATGATGTCAAACAAGCATGAGATCTTGCAAATGTCTGTTCTGCATTTCATACAAAATTTTCAAAACTGCTTAACTTCACATAGATTGAAGGCTAATCTCAACTTTTTAAGTAGTGGCACCTAAACTCAAGAGCAGAGTAGTGGAAGGTATCTCAAGTAGCTTGGAGGTGGGAAAGGGTTTGTTCTCAAAGAAGTCAACGGTGAAAATACAACAGATTTGATATGCTATCCAGCTGGTAGGAATTTAGTAATAAAAGCTAGTATGGAACTCCGTAAGTAAAGGAAAACGATGCAGTGCTTATTAAGACTGAAGAAACATAGTGAAGACCTTTGCAACACATCCGTAGTCTTGTGAATAAGTAGTAATGTACACATGTCAAAATTAACTCTTGGTAGGTAAAGCAGTAGTATTTTCCTCCAGTTGTGCAGCTAACCTTTCTGAGTGATTCAATACAACAGGAGATAGAGTAACTCCCTTGACAGGTAGAGTTGTACAGGGCCACGGAGCTCTTCATAGAAGGAGCTGCCCTACAACAGCCTTGCATCACTGTGTGGGCTGCAACACTTTTTGTAGCTTTAGAAGATTATTTTCTCTGTGACTGCGTGCGTAGTCTAATACTCTCCTCCTTCTTAGTTCAGTGCCCAGCACATTAAATAACTGAAGTTCACAGGTTAATCCTGCTTTAATTTTGACACAAATGCTGGCACAAAAAGACCAATCTGGTTGTGATTTGGAATCTTTTTAATTCATTGAATCATAGAATGGTGTGGGTTGGAAGGGACCTCAAAGATTATCTAGTTCCACCCCCTGTCATGGGCAGGGACACCCCCCACTAGCCCAGGGTGCTCAAAGCCCCATCCAACCTGTCCTTGAACACTGCCAGGGATCTGGGGGCAGCCACAGCTTCTCGGGGCACCCTGTGCCAGGGCCTCAGCACCCTCACAGGGAAGGATTTCTTCCCAATATTTCATCTCAGTCTCCCCTCCTTCAGCCTAAGGCCATTCCCCTTGTCTCGTCCCTCCCTGCCCTCTAACCAGCCCCTCTCCAGTAGGCCCCTTCAGGTACTGGAAGGCCACAATTAGGTTTCCCTGGAACCTTCTCTTCTCCAGGCTGAACAAGCCCAACTCCCAGAGCAGAGGTGCTCCAGCCCTCTGATCATCTTTGTGCCCTCCTCTGGACTTGCTCCAACAGGTCCATGTGTGTCTTGTACTGGGGGACCCTAGAGCTGGATGCGGTACTCCAGGTGGGGTCTCACAGGAGTGGAGTAGAGGCGGGAGAATCACCTCCCTTGACCTACTGTCATGCTAAAGACATAGATAAGTCTAAAGGCACCTATAACTATTTCTTTTTTCAAGGAGTAGTAGTTCAGATTGTTATCCAGTTTTGTGCCATGATATGCACGGATCATGACAGGTCCTTGCATTTCTGTAGTAGCCATAGGGAAGTCCAGCCACAGAGGCATCCCCTCAACTCCAATTTTTAATCTCCTTCCTCTCTCTGGCATACATTCACCTGCATAGGTGATAAATGTGCTTTGAGACTCACTGAAGGGTATAAGTCTGTCTGCTGTCAGGAGACGAATATGTTTCTCTAGCAATCTAGTCTAAGCAGGAACTGAAGGTTTCTAAGGGTATAGATGAGGGCAAGCCAGTTATGTAAAAATCTCTGCCTTCACACATTCCTGAAAATGTGAAGCTAAAGTAGATGTATACCTTTGAGTGTGTGTGTTCTTTCATATTACTGTCATAGGTGATGATCCCCTTGTACCAGACACAGTTGTCTTCATAAGGAATTTACAGTCTAACATGGATACCAATGTATAACTGACTGGCAGAGGACAGAGACATTGGTCATTGTGCTACTCAGCAGTCTGTTCATCCGCCGTTCAATGTTTTTGTGTGGCATTCTGGCAAGAGGGGGTTTTATGATCTGAAAGAGAACACTCGTAGGTGTTTATAGGAAGTTCTTATGTGGTATCAGGAAATTATAGGAGGAAGTATCGATGCCATTTTGCACATAGTTAGGGAATGAAGGAATGCAACGTTCAAGACAATATGAAGAAGAAATTAATCTTTCAGTTTTTCACAGTAGTAGCTGGGGGAGGAATAGACTGAAATGAGCCCTTGAAAGTGACGACAAGTACCGCGTAGTTGCGGAGGCAGTAAAATGATGTGTTGTGGGGCAACGCAAGGAGGGAAAGGACAAGTGATCTTTGTGGGAGCATTCCAAAAGAAGTGTGAAATAATCAGGCCATTCTGTAGCAAGTAAGATGCTAGAGTAGCAGGTGAATCGTTACACAGTATTGACAACAAAAAACAAAGTTTGGAGTTAGTCAGACCAAATAAAAAGGATTGACTATGTACTTGGAGACCAACATTTTCTGAGATATTGCACTTCAAATGCAAGACCAATTGGCCTGTAGTGTGAAAGCCTTGATTTTTCTAGGGCTACAAATTGTTTCCCACATATACTTCCTAGGTTTTTGCATACGGTGAATCTCTGAAGCTCTCTTAGCCAGATGGACTATAATTATTTATCTTTATTTGTCTTTGAAATGTCTGAATTTGCTGCCATTATGTATTTAAAAGAAAAAGGCTACAAAGTTGAACTTCAGTGGAACTGAAGTGTAGTTGGTTTCTGATGGGAAGAATCAGCTAGGTTCATACTGAACTGCAGCTAGTTTTTAATTTGTTTCTAAGAGCTAATGTAATTCTCAAATAGAAACTTTAAGTATGGAAGAAGAATGTGTTAATACTAAATGTGCTGTATAGCACCAGTGTTCCACGTACTTGAGAAAGATGGGCTCTCCCAGCTGTAAACAGTTTCTGTACCATTGCCCTATATACTATTGTATACTGAAATGCTTAATAAACTCTTCAAACTGACAGCATCTGCCATACTTGTATCAATGTGAGATCAGTAGATATCTTTGATTTGTGTATGTGGTGTTTTCCACTTTAAAAGTCTCTAAAATATCTGTGTTGTATTTCAGTTCTGCTGTTAAGTATAATAAGAGTTGCCTGGGGAATTGATACTTGGCATGAACAGCTCCTACATGTACTTCAAGCTTTGCTTAGAAGAGTGGAATAGAGTCAGCAGCTGAGAACAGGCATCAAGTTGGATAGTACTTCTGGTGTCCTTGAAGACCCTTTGGTCCCAAATGGTTCTTGCAGAAGGGTGGAAATAGTCTTTGAAACACAAGTGTAGTAGTTCTAAAAGTGATGGCAGTTGTGATCGGGATGGTGGCGGAAGACAAGCAGGACAGACACTACCTGCCAGTGTTTCATTTACTGCCTGGGTCTCCTTACCTCAAGCAATGCTAATGAATGCCTGCTCACCTTCTCTTTTGGAGCATGCATGGTGCTAACTGGTAATGCTTTTTTAGAGGTAGTAATCTAGAGTTGCTGTGGATGAGCAAACTGCCAGGAGAGTTGGAAACTACTTTATCTCCTCAGTTTTTGTGTTTTCCTTTACCAGAAGACTACTGAGAAATCTTAAAGAAAATGGATAGGAAAGAATGAATAGGAAAGGTGGCCAGAAAAAGAGCTTAAAGGAATCAAATATGACATAGCATAAGCCCCGAAGAGGGTGCCAAAGTGGTACCTGAATTATTTATGGTTTCTGAGATGGGAAAGTTAGGCCAATGTTGGAAGGAATTAGAAATTATTTGAAGTTCGCTGGTGTGTAGCATTTGGAAGAACCATTGTTTGTGGTATTTTGAACTAGATGTAGGCATTAAGAAGAATTAATTATTTGGCAGAAAGATGGTCTAAATAGATTACTTCTGTCAGGATCTGATTAGAACATACATCGATTGGCTGATGACTGCATTGCAGGGGTCTGCCTTTTCTCGGCAGTGTGGCTCCAGGGAAGTTGCTGAAGTGTTGTTTGTTTTTTGTTTTGGGGTTTTTATTTGTGGTTTGTTTGGTTTTTTTTTTGCCTTGAACCTTAGCAAAACCAGGCATCTGCTTTGGCTGGGGGAATATTTTGGTCATTGTCTAATGCACCCTTTAGGTTTTACATACAGGTGGGATCAAAGCCTTGGCCCTTCTTACATCATTTTCATCTTTCTTGTTCTGCCTGAATGCGTAGCCCAGTTTTCAGGCGTACTTCAGGCTCTGTTTTTTTCTGTGTGCATCCATACTGTGCAGTGGGCTCCATTTTCTTCCCATTTCAAATGACTTTTTAGCAAGTCCACAGTGAAATCACTATCAGAGCACTCCTGTAAGTGGCTTCAGTTCTATGCTGAAATATAAGATAATGGCATTAGACTGCTGGGCCTGAAATACTCATGTACTTTTTGTGACCTTCTATTTCTGCCATAGCTTGCCGTTCACCTTTAAAACCCACTTCTTTCTAGGAGGCAAGTTCATAACAGTACTACTCTGTCAGATTTTGGAAGTTTGATTGTTCAGTCAATTTCTGTGTAGAATAATCTCTTATATTAATCAGGGGAAACAATGCATTGTATTATTGGTGCAAAAATAGTCTTTAATTAACAAGTTTAAAAAAGGTGTATATTGTATGAGTTTCTCAGCTATGACTCAGGTAGTGTCACCTGGGAGTTTTCAGTCCAACGTGACTAAATTCTTATATTGTTGCTAATTTTTAAAACTGCAGGTTTATTTTCATAAATAATAGTTGCCTGTTAGCAAAATTCTGCAGAAATGAAACAAATAAGATTGTATACTTTATTTGTGTATCTATGTTTTATATATAAAAACTAGTGTTCTTCTATTTTTCTTGTTCTTTTCCCCTGTCTTATTTTTAAAATCAGTTTTCAGTTTCAGAAAATCCTTGAAAAATTTTAACAAAAAAAAAGTGTTTGGAAACAGATGAAAGAAACGTGCTCTCCCTTAGCATACTGAAGATGGCTTAGCATGTCATTTTTTTCTAACAGCGTTATAATTTTCTGGAATGTAATGGAAGTGAAAGCTGTATAGCTGTTTAAAAGCGATGATCTCTCCTTTTCCACCTCCACACACAATTTTTTGTAGGGCATAAGAATCCTGGAATAGGCAAGAAACAAGTACTGTCACCATCAGTGGCTTCAGGCAGGTGCTTGATTTGTATGGTACTGACCGTTCTGGCTTTGTCCTAGCAAAAACATTTAGGCCCATGCTTGGCCTTAATCATGCTAGAGGTCCTGCTAAAGCGGAACAGAATTATCAGTGTATTTAATACTCTTCTGGCTCATTCTCTGAGTCCTAAGTACTCTTCATGATCAAATTTCATGTATCCAATATATTCTTGCAGAACTGGAGTGACCATTAACGCTAATGGTGAACTGTAAAACTTAAGACAAATTTCCTTTTTGTGTGACTGGGAGGGGAGGACGAATATGTTGGTATAAACTGATGAAGCTGATGTAGTTGCATTGGCGTAAGTTCAGAATTTGGCATGGGGTGGAGATGCGAGTAAAGCTGTATTGTACTTCTGTGGTTTTGATTCACAGAGGTTTGTGCGAACTTAGGTAGCTGGTGCACACATGGGACATCATCAAAGAGCCCAACCAGAAAGTCAGAGCTTGGATTTGGAGTGCCATACGGCTATACATTTAGAAGCATGTTGTTATAGTGAGGCAAGCAAAGCATCCTTTCATTAAACAGGTAACTACAGTTTATTTTCAAAGTTTATTTTTATATGTTAGAATTTGCAATGTAGTAAATATAAATGCTTTTTAAACATTTGATATTTTCATTTTTCTTGAATGTGTAGACTGCTTGCAAAGGACTGGAAGGGTCCTCCTGTAAGTTGCTGAGTTGTGACTACCACGCTACTTCTTTTATAAGCTATGCTGTTTTGTTACTGTGAATTTGGAAGGCTATTCTAGAACCTCACTCAGCTGACACCCACTTTTTAAAAAATAACTTGAGAAAATATTTTCAGCCTAAATTTATTCATAACTATTTTTTCCTTGATTTTTTAGCGTCAGGATTGTCCTTAGCTTAAACAGTCTCTTCCTCCTACTGTTTTCTTCCCTGTTCACAGGCTGTTTTGCTAGGATAAACAAATCAAACTTTCTTAGATTCCTGTTACAACATAGGTGCTCCATTCCCTGAACAACAGAAAAAGGACTTTCTCTACAGCTGTTGTAGTTGAATTTAACCTTTTTTTTTTTAAATGTGGATGAAGAGAACTGTATGCTATTGGAAGTACCTCTAAGAAATTGAGAAATAAAATTAAGAGTTACTGATAATTTACCTTTTTATATTTACATCACACTATCAGCTCAAATTCCTCAAACAGATGCAATGAGGTCCTGCTTTTCTTCCTCCTGAGTTTAGAACTAAAGTTTCTGTAATTAGCAGAAGGATGACTTTATGCTTTTTATTATTGAATTTCTTCTTCTTTCTACTAATGAAGTCCATAAGGTTGAGCAGGTTTTTTCTATATAATATTCTTTTCCTTCTTAGTCTTGATGGTACCTTACAACTTTGTTATCAGGAAACTTCATCAGCATGTTGCCATGTGCCAAACTAATTAATGAAAATGCTAAGCAAAAACTGTCCCAAACCAGATCACAGAAAATCTTCCCTTGAGCCTTTCCTTCGGTGTACAAATCCTCTTGCTTTTTAGGTTTTCTAACATCTTATCAAGTACATACATGCTGAAACAAAAAAGTGACTAGGTGTTTTACAGAGCAATTTAACAATCCTTGTTTATGACAGTTCTCCCACTGGAGTCATTTGAGGAGAGCTTGAAGAATCCATTTTATAATCTTCATTCTTAGGTGAAAGAAATCTCTTTCTTCAAATGCAGCTCACTCTGTTAGGTGTAATAAATAGGTAATAGTTAAAACTAACATCTTTTAGAAATTAAATACTTTTAAATGAGTTGTAATGGCAACTAACTTCTTCATCTGTAGCTCTTGTTTATATTTTTCTGTATGAAGGTTAATAACTGGCTTTGTATTGGAATTTATGAAAATCTTCTGGCAAAGCCCACGATGTGTCAGCCTTCTGTGTGCTTAATAATTAAACTGTAGGCTTCTGTTCCTTAGTAAGAAAAGAGCAAGAAATATGATTAATAGCTAAGGATAGTCAGATAACCAGCGTGAACAGCATTATCCCCAACACAAAAGTGAAGCGATTCTATAACAGGAGATGGAACTAGGTAAACAGCACTTCATCATGTGACAATTGCTGTCCTCACTGGCACCCTCTCAAAAGAGCATCATAGAGGGTCACAATTCAAGGTCTAAAGTTAGAAGGTGGTATAAGGCCGATAGTAACGAGGGCCAACATGCAGCTGCTAAAGTAGATTTCTAAATCATGCAACACGGATGCCGTGATACATGAGAATCAATTACTGAAAACCTTTCACAATGGTCAAAATGTGACATTAAATAATTAAGTATCACATGAAATCTTGTCTGCAATTAGTTATCTGGAAAAGTAATTATGCAACAAAATCAAGTAGCTGAAATTAGTGATGTGAAGCACCCTGGTTATTCAAAGACTGTAGGAGAGGAATTTTTTTTAACTTTTTTTTTTTACTTATGAAGTTTTAAGCACCTAATTCTTTATTGAATTAAAAAAATTTCTCGCTCAATTGTAATTCTTGTCATTCATCATATCTGCAATAGAAGATGCATTGCACATGAAACAGGTGTTAATGACTAAGTTTGTTTTGTCTAAAGTAAAAATAATTAGCTGTGGAAGAGAGTATCTTGCAGTTAGTACATTAAAAAGCAAATTTGTTTTGTTTAGGGGGAAAAAAGCTCAAATTTCACTATTTTCTCTCTTACACTAAGAGTGTAAGCTTAATTGTAGAACAGATATGAAATGCTCTAAAGGTTAGATTTGTTTTTCTTAAAAAAAGCTATGATAAATATAACAACTTAGGTGATGTGAAAGGTTAGAAAAGCCATTAAAATATCATTTATGCTAACAGAAGTAGTTAGCTCGCATATTCAAAATAAAGTATAATGAATTCGAACAGAACATGTATCCAATGTAACAGACTTGAGTTTAAACTCTCACATTAATATTGTTTAACAGCTTCTAACTACAGGGAAACATTTATTTGCACAATCGTGATAAACCTGATAATTTTTAAAATTACTTCTGATAGTAACTGTTGTCATGTATATATGCCAGAAATGATAGGAAAATTAATTCTAATCGGTAGATCTGTACAGAATTTGATCTGTATATGTATAGCATTTAAAAATCTGAACTCGTAAAGAGTAGTTGGTTGGTCATGTTACTTAAGCTGGTCCCAAAATAGCACCTTCCTTTTTTGGTAGAGCTAGGTTTGCAGCTGTTGTCTCTATCTGTTGTCTCTGAAGAAAATTTTAACATTAAGAGTTGCTGACGTCAATTTTTTTCTTTTTTTTACAGCTGATGTGGGCTTTGCCCCTGACAGAAGTTATTTGGTTCTAGCTCTGAGTTTGGAAGAAGTTGGTATATAGATTTTCCCCTAACTTTCAATTGATGTGTTTAGCTTTAGTGGGAGTAATACTATCACTTAAACCATGTTGTCGTCTCAAGGAGTTTTGCTACATCCATATGGAGTGCCAATGATTCTGCCGGCAGCACCATACTTCGCTGGACTTGTTCAGGTAATGCAAGGCCGCTTCCAACAAGCAACTTAACTCTAGTGCACTTAGAGTAATAATTGGAATTTTTATGGTTGAGAAAGCAAACACTTTTAATACAGGCAAAAGCTCTCATGTAGTCAGTGAGAAGACAGTAGGAAATCAAAAAGATGGATCACCCTAATCTGTGTATTGACATCTCTCATGGCTGAATAAATGGTGTAGTTGAGCTATATTTGCTTGTATTGATTTGTCTGCTGTTTAACATTCATGCCTTTGCTTCACGAGGTTGACCACAGGGCAGAGGATTTGCTATCCATTCTAGGTTTCTGAGGGAGTCAGCATTCCCACGGCAGGTCATAAGACAAAGTAACTTACCATGATGTGTTTAGGTTAAGTGTTTTAGCACAGCAAATACGGATAGTGTTAAATATGCATTAATTCGTATGTTATGCATCACACTGAATGAAAAAGAGTTTGTGTTTTTGTGTGTATACAAATATATCACCTTCACAGAATATTTATGCACATCATATTCATTCTTTTGAGCCCTGCAAGTATAAGATCTTGCTTCAGGGCAAGAGTTCTGTATTTTAGAAGTTGGCTGGCAGTTACTGGATTTAGTTGTTTGTGTTGTGTTGTCTGTTTTTTTACTGTATTTATATAAAAAATGGGTACTACTGAATTTTCTGCTGCTAGACTTAAGGTTTTGAATAGATCATGTAGGTACTAATTAAGGAAAGAGTATTCTGTTGTTGACAGTATTAGAAGACATTAAGAAAGAATTCCAGTAACACTTTCAAGCACTGACAAAATGAAAAAAAAAAAAGATGTACCCTATAAATGGCATTAACAGGGTGGAGACAGACACGTGTATTACGGCATTTTTGTGCCATGCTAGCCATCAGTCAAATTAACTGTGGAGGAGAGGCAAATTTTCATTATATTCCTTTACTACAACAGTTAGCTGGTGTAGAGGCACAATCCCGGCATGAAAGAGGTTTTTTTTTTTCCATATAGGTCCATTCAGTAATCAAAGGCTGAGAGTTGTTCTTCACTTTAGGCTTAGTATCAGACACATATGTCTAAAATAGAAATAGAGCATTGCACAGCAGCCATTATCAGGTATTGAAAAACTGTCTTCTGGGACATGCAAGCCGATGCTATTTTTTTATGCAGTGAGACACGGTAGAACACTGGAACACATCAAGCAGGCCTTCATATCCATTAGAATTTGGGGGTGAAGGTCGGACACTAGAGCTCAGTCAGACCCTGTGCCATCCTGTCCAATAAATAATTACAAGCAAATCGTGCCTTTCACTCTATGCTGATTGATGTTGAAATTGCTTTTGAAAGTTCTCATAAGTTCCTGTTATAGATTAAGTGCCGGTGTAGGAAAAATAACTGCACCCAACTGAAATGGGTGAATGTAATCAGGTTTAATGGACTCGAGAGCTTGTTGGGAATTAAATAACTATTGATTTGTTGGAAAGTTGCTGTCATTACAAAATGCCACTCTGGACGCATTATCCAAGCAGATAGATTAGAAGAAAGGGTCCTTTGAAAATTCGAGATGCCTTATTTCAATCGCTTTTTCTTCTCTTTCTTTCCTTAGAAAGATATATCCAGGCCTATGCTACTGTGTTAGCATAGGTCTAAAATAGTCAAGCAATAAGAGTTGTTCTACCAAAAAAAATAGGTATGTTTACAGGTACAGTTGAAAAATGTTCTTCATCTGGATACTTTGCTAGTCTCTCCTCTTGCCTCCCTGTCCTTAATGTCATACCTGAAAATTGCATTTTGGAATCAAAACAAATGTTTGAGTTACTGTTTTAGTGGGTGAACTAGAACATGAAATGATCTAAACACTTTCTCACCCCAAGTTTTCATCTTCATTTGCAGTATCTGCAGTCAGCTTACGATACTCGAATGCTTATTGTTTGTCTCTTAGAGTAAACCAAAGCATCCAAAATAAATAATGTGAAGGATACCTGATAGGCATATTTATGTCATCCTCTTCTAAGCAGTAATTACATAATGTTCAGAACTTCAAAGGAAGTTTTTTTCAAAAATATGCCTTGATAAACTGATTTTATAAATGTTTTCACTGAGTTGCAAGTTGAGAACCACAACCCTGAAGTATTTTTGAATACGAGGCTGTTTTAATGTTTTAGAGGCTTATAAGATTGCAGTTTATTTATTTGCATGAATTTCTACAGAAAGTAGATGTCTTCCTGTTTAGGGATTCCCCATGATTTCCAGTGGGATTTACATGAAGATTGCATATGAAAACAGTGTAGATTATTGCGTAGAGATTTGGGGGACTATTTTGGAGTTTTTTTCTTGGTTGGTTGGTTGGTTTTTTGGTGGGGTTTTTTTGGTTGTGGTGGTGGTTTTTTTTTTTGTTGCACAGTTGAGCAAGAGAGAACTCGAATCTCTGGAGGACTCTTAGTCTTCAGGGGTTCTGCACCTTCAAGTGCTCAATATTATTTTACTTTACACTGTGTACGTGCAGCCTTTTCCAGCCTCTCTTCCTAAATTCATCAGTAAACTCTACCCTACACCCTCTGCTGGCTTTTGCATACCCTCTTATTACAGAGTACTCGGGTGTGTGAAACCTGGGGCAAAAAAGAAGGGCAGATACATTTCTGGAAACACTTTAGATAAACAGCCATGTGTATTTTCCCAATTGCACATGTTATTCTATTAAGATCTGTATTCCTTTTACTGAGATCATATGTTTGAGTGAGATGATGAAAAATGGAATCCATATGTTCTTGGAGAGACAAGGTAGTTGTTCAGAGTTAGATACGTCAAAATCTATTGAATTATCTTAAATATACTTGCAAAGTTAGTTTGATCTTTCCAATAAATAAATATACCTTAAAAGAAAGCTTATTAGAATGATGGTAGTGTTATTGCCTATGCACATTTTTTAATGAGAAAAATAGAATCTCTTTTCCTCTCCCTTCTCCCTCCTGGGTGAAACTGTAGGAGGAAAAAAAATCACATGAAAGTACAAATGATGCATAAATAGCGTTATGCCTCATGTGGGTGGAGAGATGTTTTCTGACTTGGCACAAAAGATGTACCGGCAGCTTCACAGGCTGCCACAGCTACGCTGCCATGAGGACCAAAGCAGGTACTGCAGTCCAGTGACTGCGTATGCTGTGGACAGCAAGGCCTCCCTTGTGTCAAAACTGTTGTGCTCTTTCTCCCGTAGGTGAGATAAAAGGAATGCCACAGAGGATTAAGTAGCAACCTAGTAAAAGACAACTTATCCTGCCCTTGGTTCGTATCCCAGTTTTGCCATTTGATTCCGCTGGGGCAGCCCGTATGGCCAGATAAGCGGTGAAGTCAGTAGGGTGTCACATGAAAAAGATCCATCGGCTTTGGGCAGGGTGGGACCATTCGTAGCCTCCTGCTGGGAAGTGTGGCTGTGTGCTACCGTACTTACTGACTCACCTCTTCCCAAAGCAAACACGGGAAACAAAGTTCTGTTTATCGTTAAAATTACTAAGTGCAGCATCAAATAAACCCCCGGCTTTGCAGTTCATAGAAGAGTAGTATGTTTTGTAGAATAAGTTAAATGTCTCTATATTAGCTCCGTCTTTCATGGCTTTGAGTGTTTTAGGTCTATAAAATCTTTGCAGTTGCTCTGGATATGTGGAATGTTAGAATTATGATAAAATACTTTAAAAACACAAGTGCAATATATGACATTTTGTTGATGAATGCTAAATTGTTTATTACATGGCTGGTTCAGGTGGCTCAGTTTCTGTTTAGTAGAGAAAGGAGTTCAGCTGCATTATTATAAATATAATTAAAGTTGAAATTACCTAGTTTTCAGTAAACTACTGGAATATTCTAAATAGAGAGACAGGTCTATTTAATACAAAATTAACTACTAAAAGATTAAAAAGGTGAGGTTTTTTTCTGAATACTGTCAGCATTTTTTTAAAGTATGCTTGTATTTTAGCATAGTGACTAGAAAAATCTCTTAAGAGTTCTGAGGCTTTAAGCTTATACTGATGGTTAAAGACTTCAGCCAGCTAAGCTGAAATGTGTTCTTTGGCTTCTATTTGCTTATTTACTTGTGTGGTGGTAAAAGGGGTAGAAGAAAAGTAGGAAATAGATAGCTGTTGATTAACTATTTTAATGAACTGGGAATTATCTTACTTTTAAGTACATCATTCTTAGGCTTAAATTATTTGTAAGATATTTTGATTATATCTGTGCCTCTGATTTCTCCATAACTGGTTAACTAATGTGTTTGACTGACAACTGGAAAAGTGGTAATCTGGAGACAGTTCCATTTTATTTTGGGACTAAGTGAGAGAATTGCCTAGAATATGCTGTGAAAAGTAGTGGTGCAGACTTCTTCACAGTTCCATCGTCACCCGTCTGTAAAATCCTTGTTTTAGTGCTGTTTTGGGAAGTGATAGCAGTGAATGCATTCAGAATACTTGTAGATGCCAGTGTGTCGGGCTACCTGCAAAAGCACCCTTACTTTCTGGCAGCTGAGTTTTGGAAAGCATTGTGGATGTGGTGTTTTAGCTTACATTAAAAAGGCTTTTGTAATTTCTTAGGTTTTATTTGAATAATGCGTTTGAAACAGAAATGATGAGGCGTTATAGTTCTGCCCACATTGCCTGCAGTGGAGTAGAGTTGTTTCTGTTGTTTTGCGATTAGGATCTAGTGGAATGCAGTGCATAATTTGTGTTGACATTGGCTGAATTGCCTATTTGAAATGCAGTAAGTAGATGATTTACCTTGGATGCAGATTTATTCTGGCTTGATTGTGGTGTTCTGCCTTTGCAGGTGATAAGGGTCTCCTATTACTAGTACTGTACTCCTAACACTTGGAGTGGAGGACTAACATGTTTTACTACTGCAATCACTTCATCTGAGCGCGCATTTTCTTCTGGTTTTGGGAGAGTTTATCTAAAATTTCTTCCGTCAGTCTGACTTGCCAAGTTTTTCTCCTTCTGTTTCAAAGGTGCTTGTAACAGGAGATGTAAGGTGGTGGTGACAGTGATGGGTGTGGTCCGTATTACTTTGTTTACAGAACTTTTCAGTTACCAATGTGTAAACCTCTTGAAATACAATTTCAGAATATTATTTTTTTGCCTTTTGATACATAGATCAAGCCATGTACCCGACATGAATTCTCTGTGAAACCTGTCATTTGCTCAAGAGGCTACAGGCAGCTTGAAAGTCATGTGTTATTGCTATTGCAGGAGTTATTTTCTTTTAACCTGTCTTTTGTTTCCTGCTGATAAGTGCAGGTATTCTAAAATAGGGGGAGAGGGAGGAGCAGTGGCACGGAATGTCTTTCCCATTGTCCAAAATGACTTTTTAAGTCAGAAGGATTGCCTATCTAAATAATTGTAGTTTAGCTACGAAACAAGTGGTTATTCTCTCTCCCGTCTGCATAATTTTGTCTCACTAGCCTTTATTTCAGAAATCAGTGGGTAATGTAATTTGAATGAGTACATTACATCTTATTCTGTCAGCTCAGCCAATGTTGTGTTAGTCAGGGCTTCTTTCTGAAAAGATCTTTCCCAAAAGATTTCATCTGACACCCAAAGGAAGAATTTTTCCTGTCCCACTTGTGCATGCAATATCAGTATTAGTTAATTTTAGACATTATGATGTGTAATTGTGGTCACTAGCTCGTGCGTTGGGTAATACACTTCAATGGAGTGTTTTTGTATGACAAGAAACTGGGTAAATCTGGGCCTTCATGGTCTGCAGCATCTGCAGTGCTTCTGGACTGGAATGAATAAAAGGGTGTTGGATTTTGTTGGAACGGAGTAGTTTCTATAACTAGAATAACTTCCATTAGGATACATTCTCTTTATTTGTTCATCCCCTAAATAAGACAAACTTTTAAGATTTGGATTCTTTGCAAAAGCAGGTCATTTGATTTGGCTTCCCTGACTGGAAGCCAGCAAGCTGATACGGCTATTTCCAAGAATCTGGAATTCCAGCTGATTTTGATTTTATTACTTTTTTTCCTCCCTGACTCATGCATAATCATCAGTGATAAAAATTCTGATGGCCAGATTATGCCAGGAGATCCAGCTTGGAAGTTCCATTGCTTTCAGCTGAATAATATATAACTGATAGGAGACCATGCTTGTATATGTAAATCTAGAACAATCATTTTAATGGAGTTACCTTGAATATTTTGCCGACTCAGTTTCCGATAAGTTATCTTGTGTTACATGAGCTAAAGTTGGAAAGCCAGTTAAAAGACATTGTTTGTTTTACGTGGTCTGTTTTCTTGCTTGTGGTGTTTTTTGGGGGGCGGTTGGTTGTGGATGTTCTGATTTCTTTTTAGTTTTGTGGAGTTTTTTGTGGTTTGGTTTGTTTTTGTAACTGAGCTATTCAGGTAACTCTTTTCTCAGACCAGGTTTCAAGGAGGGTGTTTTAAAACATGAAATATCTATTTCAGTAGACTAGATAGTGGGGAAAAAATTTGAGTAGGGTACCTCAATTTAAACTATAAATACTTTTAGCTGAAGTAATTGGGGATCGCATTTGAACTGTTCTATTACTAGGTGAGAGTGGTGGAATACACCTGGCTCAATATTTGCCAGCTAGATATCACAGCTGTCTTAAATTTAAGAGCATGAGAAGGTTCACAGATAATCTGAAAAAAACTTGGGGGGAGTTAGTGTAGTTACAGGTGACGAACATTGTAAATAGATAATAGGAATTTGATCCAGTTAAATTTTCTGTCAGAGTTTCCACTTATGTTTCATGAGATTCAGATTATTGTGGACTATGGTAAATTCTGGTTCCTTCTCCTCTTCTAGTGGCCAGAGATACACGAATTAGATAGCTTGGAGGATGACTTAATCCTATTTAATTCTCATAGTTTTATTAAATCAATAAAGAATGTCTTGATTTTTTTATCTATGTATTGTTTTATTGCCGATTGAACTGAGAAGAAGGTAAAAATCTCTTGCCTGTATATTCAAGAGTCAGAATGGTGCATATTTTGCCTTTTAAGATTTTGTTTGAAGCCTGTGAATAAAACAAATCATACATTTCAAGGAAATGTTACTCAGACTTTATTGGAAAGTATCCGTAAGTAAAAGCAACTTATTTCTTATTAGGTTAAAGTGGAAAAATACTCATAAAGCAGTGAACTGATCTGAACCATGGTGATTTATTATTTCTTTAATTTTTAAATTCTGAGAGATTAAAAATCTGGTGAAATGATCATTACCCCAGTGCTTTTCATTTTGTAGAGTTAGAAGTACACTTTCATTATGTCCCTGTCCTTACTTTGCTGTACTATTTCAAAGTGTCATAATTAATTAAATTTAGAAGTCATGGATGAGAAAATGGTACGTTGTTTATATATTGTTTTACTATGCTAAATGTCTGTGACACCTTACTTTCTCTGTAACGTTTGAATATCTAGCCAATACAGTAAAATGCATCTCCAGCCCTGTAAAACATCTAACCCAGGTAAGAGAGTGGTTGCCAAAATGAAAATACAGAGATTTCTCTGAAAGTTACCAGCAACTGTTCAGGTATGGATCAGCTGTCTTCATTTTTACTGACAGTGCTGCTATATACAAGCATGTTTCAAACACTTTGAGAACAAATCATGTTGACACTTGAAAGCAAGAAAGAGAAAGAAGGGAATTTCCAAACATTTTACTTGTCTTCAAGAGAAAAATCTTAGAATTATGTGAAATCAGATGCCAAACATAGGTGAGAATTCCAAAGACTGATAAGAACAAGTTAAAAAAAACAAAACAAAACAAAAAAAAAACCCACAACAACAAAAACCCAAAACTGCTGTCAAGCTTTTTAAAAGGTAACCACGTATAGGTCCAAAGCAGGAAAGATGATATTTAGTTGGGAAATAAAAGGTGACTAGAGGTCAAGGAAAGCAAGTCTTGTGGTCCGTTCCAACCCTAACCATTCTATGATTCTGTGATTGTATCTGTGAATGATCTTGTAGCTAATAATACAATATGAATCATTCTTTTTTCCCCCTACTAGCCTCAGTGTGATTCTGACTTTTAGGGAATTAGAGATCCTGAGAAAAGTCCTTCCTTACTCCTGAGAGAGAACTTTTCCCTGTTCTCTCAGGTGATGAGGCTCAGTTGGATGCTGACCTGACTGCTTAAGGTGGGATCTGCTTCATTTATCTGGAAGGAAGTTTGAAGATGTACACCCTCCTATGCAAAATGGTTCCTTATTCTTCATGTGTTGGATATGTATTTTATGTTTCTGGGTTTGGGGATTTTTTTAGTTGTTTTTTTTTTCTTTTTGTTTCTCTGACATATTAGATCTTGTTTGTGCAAAAAGAGATTATAGATAAATTTTTAATATTTTGACAAATACAGAAAAGCCCATTTTTAATGAAATAAATTCACATTTGCTAGGGTATCTTTCTCTTTGATTTGGAATTGTTCTGAAAGACGTTATTTGAGTAACTTTTTAAAAAAAGAAATCTGATCTTGCTAACATCTGAGGTACAGAGTAAACCTCTACTACTGTATTTCAGTGCCCTGTTAGAATGAAAATATTTTGCCTTTAGCTACTATAAAAAAAAAGAACAAAAAGCCCCAAATCATAAATACTATTTAGAGCCATCAAAAAACAGGATGGAAGAGGATGCTGATTGTATGCAAAACAGAAAATGAAATTCTAATGAAAGTCATGAGGAGAGTTTAACAGAGTCTCAACAGATTCTACAGAGCCTGAGCCATACTTGAAAAAGTCTGCTCCTCAGTATCTTAAATAATTTCTATTTTGTTATGTGTTTGTACTGAGTGGTTCTTAAGTTTGCGATATCAGGAAACTGTCCTGTGTTGGAAAGCTGTTTTTTCAGGCACAAGCTGCAGGGCATGGCCTCACTGTTTGATCTCCATTCCAATGAATGTTACTGTCAGAAGTGCAGCAATCTTTTCTACCTTGTCCTGGGACAGAACAAGGAGAATGAGCAATCTAGTGTGTTCTGTTGGGACAAGTCATGCAAGAGTCTGTTCTGAGATGAACATGGAAAAGACAGTACAAGCTTTCCCTTCACTAAGGGAAATTAAGTGTAATTGGAGCACCTTTTCTTCTGGAACACTTTTGATTATTATTTTTTAAAAACCTTGTGTCTAGGCACAAAACTGTACCCTTTTTTCCTTTGGCCTTATAATATCTAAAACCAGCATAAAGCACGTTCGAAATCTTGACAATATCTGGTCTGTGACCACCTCATAAAATTAAAAATCTAGCTTCCTGTTCTCTTTGTCTTCCCTTTCCATTTCAGACACAAGTATCCATCTTGATTTTTACTACCTAGATACAATGCGTGGAATCTAGCAGTTATCCCTAGTTGGATCCAGTAATGGAAGAGGATTTAAGGCTAACTGGAGCACCTAGGGTTAGACCCAGTTTTCCTTAAAAGACCAGCTGATCTGTGGCAAATTGTTCTTGGTACTTTGTTTTTCCCTATCAAATCGCTGCTTAGGTTTGCCATTCATTTTTTAACAAGTCTGCAGTTACAGAAATGGCTCTGTGGAGTTCCATGTTTGTTTATTCATTCAGAATCTTAACTGTAAAATGAAGGAAAGTATCATATAACCTTCTAAAGGTTACCTGAAATTGTTGATGATTCAAAGAAATTTTTCAAAACTAATCATTGTGTAAGAAAAGAAATAGATGGATTGGTTTCATTACAGCATTGGTCGAAGCGTAGTGGGAAACTGTCTTTGCTGGCTCCTGTGGTGACTTATTTGTGGACGTAAGTTGTTAAAACACGCTCGAGCCTTTTGAACACTGCTGTTATAGGAAATGAAATAAATCTATTGCGGGATTCTCAGAGTACCATTTTCAACTGACATACTGTGCTGGGGTGACTGAAGTGAGTACATGGTCCTTTTACTGCAGAAATGAACACTCTGATTTTTATGCCTTACTCCATGAAGGAACAGTTAAAATCCGGCATAGGGAAACGTAGCAGATGTTCATACACATTTCCCATCTGAAAATGCCTTCCACTGGCCAAGACGATTGTTAGGCACAATTAAGCCCAGTGTATACATCCTGTACAATAAGCCAAGCCTGCAGAATATGTTCCCGACAGGGAAGCCCAGATGTGAAAAGAAGGCAGTTTAGAGGAACTTTCATCTGCAGTAGATTTTTGAGAGTCAGTGTGCGTAAACCATACGGAGACCTGATTGACAGCTCCAAGTCTGGGCCCTGATGCACTGTGCTGTAAACTATATGAGAAAATTTCAATCCGTGAGAAAATTTCATATGCATTTCAGGGATGCTAACACTTGAAATCAGATTTTTGAGTGGCATTTGGAATTAAGTTGCCAACTGAATTAAAAAGCTTGTGATACTATGCCTTGTAATGTTCTGCATTCAGTCTAATTGTCACTGTAATCAGCTTTATGATGGCAACTCTTCATGATGACTACAGGGATATATTTTCCTCTTTTTTTTTTGCATATTATGTCTGAAATGTGAGTTACTTTTTGATTTCAGAGGTATACTTTTAGTGAAGGGAGAAAGGCACTGCAGACCTGCAGATTTTTAAAATCATCTATGGCATGTTTATGCAGAGAGTGGGATTTGTCATTTCCAATGATGTAATAACATTGAGAAAGATTCTTAGAGTGAAATACTTTTACATTTTGTGATATCTGTTGTAACTGAACACATTATAGTTGGCCGTTTTGGAAAAAAATGCCTTCCTGGTATCTCAAAAAATTGCAGTTGATTGACTATTTTTGTTGTGTCAGAATATGATGCAGACACTATGAAAGTATGTTGACCTAAAAATGTCATCAGTGGATATTTCATGTAAGTCATCTTTTGTATTTTTTTTGGTGGGAGGGAGGACAAGGACACATGACAATGCAAGACAGACATTGCTTCCCTGTTGTGTAATGTGTGTTTTTTAATAACATAAAAAGCTCTGTGCCAGGTCTGTGAAAAGAATCTGTAAGTTGCTGTGCAGTCAGTAAGCCTTCTCACTGAAATACGCAAGAGAACTCTAAAACCTGTCTGCTATTCTAGTCTTATTTTCTGTAACGAGATACAAATCTACAAATCTTGATTCCGTGTTTTTCTCTGGCCTTCGTTGTCCATATAATGTCTTTGTTAAATTCCTCTTCATGGGGATAGAAGTAGGGTTTGGTATCCCATGTTATCTTCACTCGTGGCAGAAATGGGGAGAAAGTTGGCCTGCAGTCTCACGTGCAGATGATGACACATGGTTTACCTGTATTTTGTACAGGGAAGAAAGTGAGACTTTTCTGTTTTTCTGAAAAATATGCTTTGTTCCTATGAGAGAGAATCTCTTGAGTATTTGTTTGCTACTCCTCTGGAACTGGTGGGCTTCTGAGGAGAACCTAGCACGTTGCTCTGCAGCATATGGCCTTTATGTGTGCCTAAACATGATTCTGTGAGTTTATTTTCATAAGAAGCATTGTCTTACTGAAGTGTCTATGAAATGTACTTCTTATATGCTGTTCTGCGGTCATCTTGAGGTCAGTATATTCCTGGTGGATGGTTTCTGGCTGCAGATTTATTTTTTGCATTAGTATTGGTTGATTCTTACAGGACTACACAAAATAATTTTTTAATAAAAGCCGCCTTCTAGCAGGATAATAGCAAAATGCTGTAAAAGATATTTTTATTCTCTTGGTTCCAATAAGAAATGGGAGATCAAGCAGGGAAGGGGTAGTCCGGTGATTCTTCGCTGAATCTTATTTAACATGGGAGAGATTATTTCAAAATATTAATAAATGTGTAGTATTGTGCTTCTGGATAGATGGGATGACTTTCTGGTTTACGTTTTCAGTTTGTTAGTTGAATTCATTGTAGAGATTTCCACACACGCTCGCGCACACAACCCCCCCCCCACCCCAAGTTCTAGAAGATCAAGTATCTGAAATACTTAAAAGCACTTCTGGGTCAGAGCCAGATGACATAATTATTTAAGCCTATATTTAACAGTTTTATTCTTCTTTTTGTTTCTGTGTCTCTTGTGACACAGCAAATTATCTGTCCAGTACTTCGTTTGCTTGGTACAATTCTAGAAGACTGTTGTTGCCATGTTACAGTTTTTACCCCGTGTTTCTCACTTTCTGTATTCTATATGCCTCTTATTTTTCTCACCTTGTTCCTTTAGTGATGTTTTCTTTTTTTGTGTAACATGGACCACTTCCCTGTTACTAGAATGGCATAACTTTTTTTTGCATTTTATTCATTAGAATTATTTTCTGAGCACCATTCTTCAGTTTCATTGCAAAAAAAAAATAAAATATGGCATTCACAGCATAAAAATAGATTGTGAGTTGGGAATCAGACACCTTCAGAAACAGATCCAAGACACATTTTTAGGGAACACTGTGTACTAGCAAGCATTTTAAATATTTGTGGAAGTATTTCTTGAGACTGATGCGTTAGCTCATGAGGTGATTCTCAAATGTACTGTCTAAAATGCCATCCATTTTACTACTAGCTCCCTAACCTAATGATTAAAACTAATAAATGAATTTTTAATGGATATACTGTATACTGATACAATTGCATTGTTAATATTTGTTACATTTACCACTTTGTTATTCTGTAAGCATACATAGTTCTGCTCAATCAGTCTGCTTTCTTGCAGGGAAGGCTACAAGTCATAAATTTAAGTAAAATGGATTTATTGTTGGGGAGGGGGGTGGTGGTGTTTGTTAAATAGCATTGTGATTCAAGAATAAGATGAAGTAGTTAGGGTTAATTACCCTGCACACCTTTTTGGAAAAAAACCACAACAGTGATCATACTTTGTGACTTTAATAGTTAGCTTTTGTTCTCTAACAGGTCAGGAGACTTTGAATATATATTACCAACTGCAGAAATAGAAAAATCAAACTGAACGTGTAATGGTTCTTTTTCTCTCTGTCTCAGCATAGAACATTTTTGTTAAAAATTGATTCCACGTTCTTTGACCAAAACCATTTCTCTAATGTAATAAAACCTAATTTTTTTTGTTGTCATCTTATGGTACGTATTTTCAGAATCAGAAAGTGAATGTATATATTTATATAAGAAAGGTTTCTTGCTGCAAAGAGGGATTTCCAAATCACAGATTCAGAGGTGTTCAAGCCAGAAAGGATCATTATGATAATTCAGCGAGTCCTCTTGAATATACATGCTACAGAACTTCTCTGAGACTGGCTTAAAGCACACCTTTTGGAAGATATTTAATCTTTTTTTAAACATCCAAGTAATTTTGATTCCATCAGTTGCACTGATACCCTACTGAACTGTTTGAATGTTTAATTACCCTTGCTGTTAGGATATTGCAAGGCTCTATTTCTCTTTATTTCTGCTTCTTAGCCACTGGTTCCTGCTGGGTTTTTTATCTGCGAGATTGAAAATGCAAAATACCCACAAACAAATGAGGAAGCTGTTGAAGTGTACCACCTCCTAGAAAAGATATATATCACAGACAGGGTGAAAAACAGGGAAGGCAGGAACCTTGTGGGATCATATAATCTACTTCTCTGCCTCAATCAACTTTGCCTGTACCATTCCTGACAGATGTTTTTGGAGCCTGGTCTTAAGATCTTGAATGACAGGGACTCTCTAACATCTCCAGGTGTTTTACACTTGCACTAAAGGTGTCTTTTTTCCCCCCAGTGTCTGAGTTAAAAACTTTTCTTTTGTAATTTAACCTCCTACTGTTTTTTTTTTATGCAGAGTGGGCATAGAAAATGCATTATTTTCATTCTTTTCACGGTGGCTTGTTGTCTGCTTAAAGTCAGTGGTGTCAAATTCAGCCTTCTCCTGTGGTAGTACAATCCTCATTCCTTGAGTCTTTCCTTCTGGAGTTTTCCTTAGCCCACTACAGTTGCGAGATGTTATGGATAAGATTTTTAGATCCACAGAATTATTTAGATATCTAATTTCTCTTTTTGAGAAGAACATAATCTAATGTATGAAGCATAACTTTTCTTGAGGTACTTGAAATCGGAGTAGAAGATAATCGAATTTTGCTAGTAGATACAGATGTACAGCGGGGAGGAGAGGTGAGAGTTAACACTAAGTCATGAGACGTGGAGCACTGTGAAGGATGAGTTTATTTTGCTGTTATTAAAAATTTCATTTCAGGATAATCCCTCTGAGATTTAACATATTATATTTTTTAAAAAAAGCTTCCTAGAGCAGCAGTAAACAAGACACAGTACAGTAGGTTCAAACGATTCATAAATGTTTGGATTTTTTTTAAACATCCTATTTATTGAGTCTATTTCTGATACAGTGCTGAAAGAAACAGCAATCATGTTGCCTACGTGTTTGCAAAGAGTGACATTTGTAAAGTAATCTATTTAAATAATCAGCACTCTGAAGCCTTGTCTGCAATTTTTGGCTGTAAAATTTTGTGAAGTAGGATGAAAAATGTTTAAAGCACAGGCTAGCTCTTTACTGGCTTTTGCATATCCCGTCTTCCTCAGAAACTCAACTGAGGCTTAATTTTGAGGTGCTGCTGTCTGTGTGGCAGCATCAGCTTCCGCACCTAGCTTTGTCGAAGCATGTAGTCTGTCCAAAGAACAGGAGCGCCACGTCCTTCTGTCTGGATGTTTGTTTGTGTTAGCGTCACAATACCCCAACCTCATTACAGGAACGAGTGAAAAATGTCTTTTTATTGTACGGCATTTACATTGACATAGGACGTGTTTAACTACTGCAGTGCACAGGGGTGGCTCCTCGCACTAGTACAGGATGAGACCCCTTTCTGTTACACCCCCTGAGCGGACACCATTATGGAAATCACAGCAGAAAAGCCACAAACCAGATACAAGAAAAACATGGTCTTCTCTTGAGCAAAACTGAAACCTCAGCACAGTGGGCAATGGTAATGATGTGTGTTATTGGTAGGGATAACCGATTAAGTTAATGGCAAAAGAGTAAACAAAATGCACGTTTGCTACCACTGTGCTACCTGCACTTAATTTTCCCCTGATAATCATCACCATTTTAGAGAATTGTTATCTTAAATGTATAATTTCTCTTTTTTTGGTAAAGTTTATAAAGCTAGATGGCAAAACATATTATGTATGAAAACACAGAAAGCCACAGTACTGTGAAGTCACTTGTTACAAATTGTAGTTAATCCGTATTTCATTTGACGGCCTGCAGTAAAAGAAGGCATTTTGGCATGTGTTTAGGAATGTTCTTGTTCAAGAAGGTGCTGAAATTACAGTAAAGCGCATGCTGAAGTGCTTTTCTGAATTAGGATCCTAGTACTTAATAAGTATAATCACGTTTTCTCAAGTTTTCCTCTAGTGTTAATATTGATGATAGGATCTGAAACTCTGAGTCATGGATCAAGAATAGTCTGTGATCAGGAAGAGGCAGAAAAATGGTCATGGAAAAGCAGAGAGATTAAGAAACGCAGAGAAGTAAAGCAAAATAAATGAGCCTTAGCAAAGTGGGATTTATTTGCCAGTTTTTATTTGTATCACTTTATACAGAATGACTAAAAACCCCTAGATGTACCACATTTCTGCTTTATGAAATCTTCTTGTTCTGGCTTTTTTTTTTTTCTTTTCCTTACTTAATCACAGGAGTGCTAATGTGGTGGGGTATGCCCAGCAGAAATGAGCCCAGTTAGAGAATCAGGTCTTAGTGAGTGAGGAAGGTGTGGTGGAACCTCGCAGTCCTCCTTGAGGGTCTCCAGATGACCGCTGCCGAGTCCTGCACTTGTAGAATTTACTGGGAAATCTCAGAGAAGAATAGCAGCTTTCTGCCGTCTTACTGACCAGTGCTGCGGAGAGCTTGTAAAGGGTCAAAATGTGATAAGAAATGTGTAAAGATGCAAGAGCACCTCTATGACTCATTTCCAGACCAAAACACAGATAATAGAGCATCTCTTAAAGACATATTTACAGAGTTCATATATAATTTTCCATTTATATCATGAAGAACTGAGGGGATTATAATAATAAGGTTATGATTTCTTCTGCTTAAGCTTCATAATGATAAACAAGGTGTTAGTAAATTAAAGTTATATTATCTGTATAATTTTCCTTCAGTTTCTTTTTTCCGCTGTGATTTATCATTCTCCCCTCTCTTCTGGTTCATGCATCAATGCCTGCATAAATAGGAAGTGATCCTTGTAATGTGGACAAAGTCATGAGTGTAGGGCTGGAAGCTCCTTTCAGTTAGTTTAATAATGTTTCTTACTCTTCGTCTCACGTATATATCTAAGCATTTCTGTCTGGATCACATGAGGAGAGATCGATTTCTCCTGTAGCCTAACATGGATCATGTATTTTCATTTCATGAAACTTGTCACAGCCAATTTCATCCTTTCAGGGACAGATTCTTAGGTAGTTGCATACATTATAAAATTAAAACAACTCAACAGTGGTGTTCTCTGGGAGACTTGCACAAATCTCTTGGTGTATAGTTTTAAATTCTGTGGACTTGTTGGAATGCCGTGCTGTTTTTTAAGGTTGTATCTTGATTATGAGTTATTTTGTATGAACAGTTCCGTGAAATGTAAATATTACTAGGAACCAGAGAAACAGATTAAATGCTTGTAAAGATAATAAATGCTTGATACTTGAAGATACTTGTACTGAAATTTCTCAGTAAGGTAGAGTTTACAATGTTTTTAAAATGATCAAAGATTTGCTACGTGCCTAAAAATTACCAGATCTCCGTATTTCAGTTGGTGCAGGCACAACTTTTTTTTTCACTTGCCGTGTTTGTTATCGCCAGGATGTGCTTAAATCATGCTCTGTACTCAGTGAAGCTTTGCTGAAGAATGTCAGTCAATAGTTGCAAAGCTGTCAAGCACTTTTCCCTAAGTTGAATTTATACAGGCACCTCGAGAAGAAATTAATGAAGTCTTGTTTCACTGCACATATGTAGCCATTTTTAATAAACTTTTAGTGATCTAAAGTACTTTCAGTACAATTACGTTTTTTTCTGGATTACAAAATGGATAAAAGCTTCACCAGCCTTTGCAGAATGAAAAGAGTGGCTGTGTACAATTTTTTGTGGCAAACACTCACTTTAGGTTGGTGATAAGTGAATTTGCTCGCTTATTTATTACACCAGTGATAGATTATTCTCACTTCCACTTAAATTTGACAAGCTGCGCGGTGCTAAACCCTGCTAAAATCGTGCGAAGACCCAATTACAGAAACTACAAAGGCATGCAAGAGTAAGCAAAGAAAAAACATATAAAAGGATTAAAGATCAAAAATAGAATGATTCTAGTGAAACTGCATTAGGAGACATCAGGCAGGAAAACATGAAAGAATTAGAGTATGAAGAACAAAGCTTTATAAAGCTTCTCAAAACAGGCAAACATATTTTAAAAATTTTTTCTGCTAACTCTCTGTATTAGAATGAAAATAATCTATTGGAAAAGTATGTATTTTTCAGTGTCGTAAAGAACTAAACACTTGAATTGTATTCTTCGTGCATCTTGTTATGGAGTTTGCGTTTTGTCTGCAGAATAGCAGTAGCTGGCTTGAACCAAGGGTTTGAAAAGTAAATTGTATCTTTAATTTTAAATAAAATGTTTTCTAAGATCTATGAAGAACTGCAAGGTGGATTTACCTTAATGCATGCTTACCTTTATTAAACGTGTCAACCTTTTTATTCCTTCGGTGGCTTTAAACCCTACCTTTCCAGCTAATCCTTATTTCCTTGTGGAGTAAACATGGGTGTTGCACTGTGTCTAGAGCCTGACAAAATCATGATGCAATCGAGAATGGCAGTGGCATTTGTCCCAAACTTTTCCTCATGCAACTGACTATTGCATAGAATTTGTTTTCTTTGCACAGGGATCTGGGAGGATGGGATAAATGAAAAATAACCATTTCAGGAATAAGTCTTAGTTGGCAGCAATTTCCCTCATGTTCCTTGGAAGAGCTAGACAGACTTTTACAGTATTGCTAAAAGAATTTCTATATTTCAATGTACAGGATTTCTGCTGAAGTTCAGAGAGCCCATCCCTATCACAGTAACTCCTGAATGTCTTTTAACATGTCACTGACAATTGTAAGAGGGTTTTCTTTAAATAAAAGTCTTTACAATACTTCAGAACCTTTTGTATAAATCAGTACTTGCTGTGTATTTTTGGTCAGTGTGGAACCACATTCCTGTAGCCCTTCATCTGAACTTATTATTCCCATTTCCCTTTCCATCTCCTGTATCTACTACGGGTGTCAATGGGGACATAGATGAGAAGGCTTGTGATTTTTCTCAATTTTTTGTGGAAGCATTGACTACTGGGTGAGGGGCTGTGTAGACAATCACTGGCTCTTCTCTGGGGTTGTTCTCCATGTAGCTATTGCAGTATGGTTCAAGCCTGGGAGGGATACAAAGCAAGACAGATGGTTTCCCACAGACTTCCCCTCTAGCTCTTTCATCTTTCATCTAACTATTAATTCATCTGTTTGGATGGATACATTCACGCATGGAACCAAGATGAATAATAATGAGATTTTTAATAACTCCCTACATTTGCATTCCTTGTAACTCTTTACATGGTTCTAGCTGATTAAAATGAATCATTTACATAATTAACATATGGTTATAGTGTTGGCTTTAATATGCTGATTATCTCAGTACTTTTGTCTAGAGTCAATTGGATTCAAACTGTAACAATTGTTTGAAGTGAGAATAGTTTATTCCTGTGAGGGTTGGTGAATATTTGCCATGGGGGCTGATTAGAAATAGCACAACAGTCCAAGAAATTCTTTAATGTAAAGCATGTATTAAAAAAATAAAAAATTTAAAAAATGTCCATTACATCTGCTGTGTCTAGGTCAGGCTTTACAAATAGCTTCCTATGGTTAGGGAGACTTCTGCTGTTAGTTCCTTAGTGAGATACAAATAAAGTACCAGGCATAGTATTAAGAATGAATCAAGACAACTAATACAGGTCTAATCGTTTCTTAATTTGCAAAAACTTTTTTTTGTTTCTCTGCTTTAAATCAGGTTTAGGAATAATAATTTTTTAAAAATACATTAAGGTAGAGTTATGATAATATTTTTTATTACACAAAGTGTATTTCAGTAGTATTATATTCATTGAGTTAGCCTACTCTTAAGATTGAGAGAAATAGTTTTCATATTTGTTATTTTGCTTGTTTCCTCCCAGCATGTATGTGTAGTAAGTAACACCAAGGCAATCATATTTTAAGAATTGGTAGAATATTTTGCCAATCTTGCTACCAGCCTTGATGGTGTGCTTAGCTTCCTAATGCAGAGGCTGCTTGAAAACAGAAAAGAAAAGAATTGTCACTTTTTGTGGTTAGGTAACTAACACTTGTGTCAATGAATGCTTTTTGAATGTTCATGAATATTTGAAGCAAATTTGTGTTAATTGCACTACTGTTGTCCACAATTAGTCTGTGGTAGACATGATTAATTGTAAAGAGCCCTGACATTTATGCATAAAAGGCTTGAGGTCAAACAGAAATGGAGAAAAATGGTTGCTGCAGCATTGGCAGATGGAATACTAATGCATTTTGACTCGTACTCAGAATAATGATACTTCTACATCAGTAGCAAATAATTGTTTTAGAACTGTGGAATATTCTTTTTCTCTCCTTTGCTTTTCTTTCTCTGTTTAACTTTCTTCCCTCTCACCCCAGGATGCCACAGTCACTAGTTATTTTTACAGTGTAGTCTTTAATTGGCTTGAATACTTCTTTGTCAAATGCTTTACTGGAAACCTGCCCCAAATTGCTAGCTGGGAAAGGCCTGCATTGATTTGCTCCTCCGAGGAAAAGTGCAACGGAAAAATATTCTGTTGATAATTGTGCATGCATTTTGAAGGAAGTCTCATGAATCTGTGTTGGTATATATCCTATCAATAAATGAACTTCCCCTGTGCTTTAATAACATTTCAGCATGCTTATCATGTTGAGTAGTAAACAATTCAGCAGATAGAATCTGTGGTTTAATTTCTATCTTAATAACACAGAGACCGTGTTCATAGTGCCGTTACCAGCTTATGAGTGTGATCCATAGCTGTTTGGGTCCTTTTCCACCACAAGAAGCATCCTGTGACACTCAGACCAGTACACGGCAGTGCTCCCCATGAGTGGAACTGTAGGGCCTACAGCATTCTTCTTGGGTTACTGGTCCTCAGCCTTAGAACTTTTCAAAAATCAAGAGAACCTGATGGATCTTTTCCTTTTAGAAAGCTAGTAGCGTGGCTGATTCAGTGAAAGTAGCATCACCTGAGGCTGGCTGTGTTAACACACAGCATACAGAAGTCAAAGTAAATGTATGTGTACCTGCAGCAGAGGGAGGCTTCTTCCAGCTCTGCAGTGTTTGGGAGTTGACTGGTAAGTTTCATTTGTTAAAAATGACATTAATCTAATTGTTTATAAGCTACTGAGGGACTCATTAGTCCGGTGAAATTCTGGTGGTTTAGGTCACAAGTGAAAGTAGTCATTAGTATAAAGGCTGAACAGATAAGACTTTCCTAAAATTATCAATTTTTTTTATTAGGAAAAAAAAAAGGAAAAAAGGATTACTCTCTTAAGCAAGCAGAATTCCCTGCCTTCGTTTCTTGCATTTTAATACATTTCAGGTTGTCATGCTTTTACTGATATAACATGTGTAGAAGATGGGCTAAAGTTTTCCAATGTGTAAGGTTTTACTTGTTTACGGAGAACTTTGCTGCAAGATGCAGACTTTCATACTACTGAATAGTTCCCATTCGAAGTGTGAGAAAATTGTATTTTTTTTTTATCTGTTCTGGAACGATGTTTTTTTAAGTGAAATCACCATAACCCGTTTGAAAATTTTGTTTTTCTATTGTTAGCTCTCTGCAATGGAACAAGTTTTTGCTTATTTACAATTCTTGCCACTGGACCATTTGCAGTTGCTTTTCAGCACATCTTCAGAAGTTAGAGAAAGTAAAGTAGTAGACTGGAAATGTATGATGGTATTCAATTAATATTTTTAGGATGTCAGTTTAGAATTGACTAGCAGTGCTCCTAAAAATACCAATCATGCAAAACAGTTTTTTAAACCGTGGTCCAGATGACACTGTTAAGTGGTCCATGGAATCATGCAGACTTTTTAATGCTTTTGATTATAAATTGGATGATTGTTCATGGTGACCTCTAAGAAATGTTGAGGGTTAATAATGGTCTTTGGTAAATAGTCTGGGACAGTGTTCTGTGGAAATACCACAACAGCTAATATTTCTTATGTAGTAGCTCAGCCTGCTGAATTTTGCTATAATATACTTGCATCAGACCAAAACCAGATAGCAAATGTTTACACACAAATAGGGCCATATGTATTTCTTGCAGACTTGTGTTTATAATTTTTTTAACAACCCAAAAATCTATTTTTCATCATAAAAAGGCAACCTGTTCCCAGTTTTACTCTGTTTTAGAATCTACAGAAAATAACTTAAATGAGAGAAATCAGTTCTATTTGTAACCCAAAGGATATCGTTATTTAGAAAGATTAAATTAAGTGAAATACTGTGTTCTTTCATTGAGTTCTTTTTGAATTGCTTGGTGACATTTGGTTACATGGCCTCATTTTCAGGTATGGTGTTCTTTCAAAGCAGAATATATGGTACTAATCTCGAGCTCCCTTGTAATAAATGCTGGACTGTGGACAGGAGATGGCCAAAAGAGAGTGCCTGGGCAAACCTTAATCTTTAATAAGGTGCAGAACTAGTCTATAACTGTCAAGGAATGACAGAGGAGCAGTGCTTTCAGCTTGCCTGCTCAGAATAGAAAATGGGGTCCTCTGACAAGTAGGAAAGGCTACTGTATTCTTTATTGGGTTTGGGGCTATTATCGTGACTGTGTTATTTAGTTATTTGACATTTGTGAGTTGTTGGGGCAAAAGGAAGTCCAGTTATTAATCTGAAAACAAAATGTAAAATGGATTTTTATGCTGAAGTTGCATTAAACCCTGTTACTCTTACACTTGGAAATAAAGCCATACCTGATGCTAAATGGATGCTGTTCGTAATTTAGAAATATAAGGCATTTTTATATTAAAACAAAAAGCAGCTATTGGAGATAAAGAGAAAAACAAACAGGCATTCAATCTTTTCCAGCTTCAACTGGATGAAAAAGCAATGCAAAAGTTGGGTGGTTTAATTCTTTGAACTAGTACTTGCCTTCTAGAATTCTTGATAATAGATTTTTGTGTGCAGTCTGAAGTGTTTTCTCTAGCTTCAGCTAGAAATGTGACACTTTTCTGTAACTGTATTGCCAGCTGTGGTTGTGTGCCACCGGTCGTTGGGTGGGCAGTGTGCAGAGGGCTCCTGAGTAATGCTTTTATCAGACTTGTGACAGGTTCAGCTTCTGCTGCCTAAGTTACGTGATTTGGCTGCCTTCCGTGGTTCAGAGCTTCTTGGGCCATGAAGTAGTGCATTCTGCCATCTTTTTGCAACAGTTTTTTAGCAAACTAGGCATTTCCAAAAATGAAGAGTCTTGGGAAAATATTTTTCTCTGCTGTTTTACAAGGCAGTCATCAAGGTGCTTATATACAAACACGTGGCATCTGATTTGCAGGAAAATCAGAGACTTCGTAAGATGTGTATTTTTTTGGAAGGTTTAGATTTGGATTTAGATAGAGGAGTGAAATTAGGATTCTTTAGACTGCTTTTTTTGTTGTTGTCTAAAGGTTCAGAAGTTTCGAGTTTACAAAGATCAGTATGGACTTGCATATTAGTAAGTTTAGACAAAACATTTGTCTAGAGACATGAGAATATACGTTCTTCAAATATATAGCAAATGTGGGACAGGTATGCTAGCAGATGATGCATGGCCAGATTACAATTTCAGACTCTTCCAAGATCTTACAAAACAAAAACATTTCCTTATTTGTTCTTAGGTATGTATGCAACATAATTATCTAGGAGTTAAAAGTTCCTTAACTTTAAGAATGTTGCTTTAAATGTTGTCAATTTGTCTTTCTAAAGGTATAATTTAAATAAAATCTTAACTGCCAGTGGTGCTGATTTGTGGTGTTTGGGTGGTGTGACCTTTCATTCCAGGTTTGAACAGCACTTTTAAACCTCTAACAAACCCTGTGAAAATGTGAGGTTTACCCATTGTAGGGGTGAACCAACGGACAATGACTGATTTTTACCTAGACTGTTTATTTGTGAGTTGATTTTTCAGCCAAATACAAATTTTGTCTGATTTTTTTAAAATTCTCTGTTTATATAGTCTCAGATATACACATGTATAGTCATAAGCATGCTGAGCAAAATACTGACCAAAATAAGACTTGCCAAAGCTGCCAACAGTTTTACTTCTGCAGAACATCCTACTCGTTTGTAAGATTTCTTTTAAAGTAGTCACAGTCAGAATGTGTAGCTATCTGGGATTTTTTTTTTAAAGCAGTTTCTAGTAGGTAATTAGTTGCTGGTTTCTCATCTTTGCATTCAGGCTCAGATTTGCAGACTGTCAACCTACGTAACTTTCCGGGAAAATCCATACAGAAAAGGACAGCATCTCACAAGTGACAGGTATCCAGAGCATGGACAGCTGTGGTCTGGCACAGGTACTGCAAAACCATACAAGTGAAGGACACCTTAAATTCATCATCATTCTTGTTCTGCAGGAGTGACTGGCAAGACTATATGAAATGAAAACAATTTGCAATAATTCTACTAATAAATGAGTAACAGGTACTGTTAAGAAGAGATGTTTCTGTATCCTAGGCAAAAATTCACCAGTATTATTGACTCAAAAAGGAGCATTGATGCCCGATTGTGCTTTACTGGAAAATACTGCGCTACAAGAAAAGGGAGGAACATACAACTTCTTCACTTTTGAATCATCTTAAGCTTTAGTTTTTCTTCTTTTGTGGTCTTGAATCACAAAGGATAGTTTCAAGCTTTGAAATAAAAGGCAGATGCAGAACAAATCTTTCCAAGCAAGAAGTTTTTTAGGAAACTTCCAGATGAATTTGCAAACTTGTGTTTATGTATTTACTACATCCATGTTGCCTGCTTTTGTCTTGAAACTCGAAACATTTGTTTTCTGTGACAAAAGTGTCTCACAAATGTGGTAAGTTCATTTCTGCAGAGTGATTTTGGACGCATTGTTGTGTATGTAGTTGTCAGTGGACTTTTCATCTCATCTCATCATCGCAGTATTCAGTCAGGGTCATAGCAATTTAAGTGTGGCGCTGTGCCATCCCAGGCAGATGGGCATGGGCAGGCAGCCAGGAATACGTGTTAAGGGCAGAAGACTTTTCAGCAGCCTTGTTTGAAAGAGTGAGCATCTCGGTCCATGTGTAGCGTGACCGTACGTACCCGATCCGTTTTTCCCTCTATTGTGCAGCACTATGAAGGCAATGGTTTGTCTTGGAAGAGTCTAGACAGCTCTCAGATAAAGCTCTGCAAAGATGCATTAGCTTTTCGTATAAGACACTGATAGGCCCAAAGAAGTCTCCGTACCTCAGCAAAACACTGGGCTGCTTTTTTTGGTGGGTGGTTAGTTGTTTGTTTATTTTTTTTTTTAATTTGCCTCAGTGGAGTTTAGTCAATTTACACAGGAAGGTTATTTAAATCAGAATAAGTAAAATTCATTTTTTTTAAAAAAAATAGTTTTCCTCAAGGTTGTTAAAAACTAAATATAGCACATTAAACCTTTTTGTTTGTGGAAATTATAATGATGTTATTTCTTATTATTTCCTAGAGGACAGAAATTCTGTATATTGGCCACTGTTTTCTTGTCCTGAATGAGCGTTGACATTGCTTACCTCAGCCTCAGTCAAAGTTTGTTTGATTACAGCAAGTTGCTTTAAGGGAAACATTTTAATACTGTGTAACAGGGTATAAGGTAATAGCATATAAGGGATGTGTGTGTGTGGTCTGAGCAAATTACTGGTCAGTGGAGTTTAGTTGGGCAGCCCGGCATGGTTTGCATTTTAAATACGTCACTGCTAGTCAGACACTAAAAGTTTGATAATAACTGTTCTAATCATTTAGTCGTGCTGAGGATGACGAAATCAGTCATTTGTATCACGTTACATTTGTAAGTAAAAGTAGTTTAAAGTAATATCTGACAGTGTGGCTATGTCGTGAGGTTTGCGTGGGTCTTAAAACTGTGCACGTACCCCAACCATTACACATCCAGCTTTTAGATGTCTGTATGCTGACTATAAAGAAGAAAAAACAGCAAAACAACAAAAATTTGTTTAAAATGTTACTGTATTAGCTGTGACTTTGCTTCTGTAGAGGCACATACATAACTCTGCAGTTGCTGTTGTCCCTTGGTCTCATGCTCACATACGGGAGTCTGATTCATCCTCGGTCATATTGACTTGAAACCTGGGTAGAGAGCAGGATCACGCTCTTGCTGGCTGTACAGTGGAAAGCATCAACTGTGCCTCAAGAAAAGCTTTTAAAGTAATCGTATTGCTTCCTCTTATACACACAAGTTGCATTACCCAGAGAATAGCATGTTTTCTTGAGTTCCTTCCTCTATCACTTGGTATCTTTTCTCGAATTTTGTATCTTTTAGTATAGTAAAAGGTAAGAGGGGAAAAAAAATCATATTTAAGTCTGCTGGTTATTTAAGAGCTTGGGTGATACTATGGCATACCTTACATTGCACAGAATTTCATTGTACCATTCAGTTCACAGAAAATTGGATTCTTTGAGCAATTCTGTGTTAACAGTTATTAAAAGAGCTGAATCAGTTCCTTTCATAATCTTAAAAGAAAGGGTATGAATACAGAATAAATTCCAGATAAGAGGTGTAATTTCAGTGTACCTCAACTTTTTTCCATAAAATACATAGGCTAGAATTCCAGAAGGGGTTACTGTAATCATCAGGTTTGACCTTCAACCTGCAATACCCCTATGGAGTCCATCTGTTTTGTTCCAGCAGCCTCACTGTATTATGTATTAACCTTTTTTATCAGTTGAGTGCTGGAAATGAGGTGATGAATAAATGCTTAACACATGTTTCTTGGTGTCTGCGTTATGTGCAGGTTTATGGACAAAGAGTGCACACTACACTGAAGTTTGGTGTGATCACATTATTATTGTATTTGTTACAATAAAATAGATGTAAATAACTGCGTGTAACTGGAAAAAATACAAGAATGTGTTTTCATTATATGTGATTTCCGTTACAGCTTGACTAAATTGAAGAAATTAATGTTTTGTTAGTGTTGTATCAGCAGCCACTTTCATATGTGTTCATATAATTAGACATCTTGTAGTCTAATGTGTACCAATTTGGGTTCTTCAAGCCAGAAAGTACATCATCACCGCTAATGGAGGTGTCATCACGGAGTGTGGCACTAAAACTGCTGTTCCGCTGTATTGAACAGAGTCCATGCGGGAACATCACACAGTTACATCAGTTTAGGTAGTATTCTGCCGGTGACTTACTGCCAGGATTTGTGGCTGGAAATGCACCCTTCCTTCACCAAACTAAAAATCAAAAGCAAATGTGAAAAAGATGGTTGTTTACTCGGGTACAGGTAAGAAGTGCTCTTCGTTTACGTGAGCAGGTACCCTCCAGCTGAGATTTGCCATCATGTCACCTTTTTGTTTTAAGATTATATTACACGGGGTAATCCTGGATTTGATGCGAAGTCAAAAGGCTATTTGTAGTGCAGAAACTCGTCAGGTTTCCACAATTCACTGATATACTCAACTAATTCCCTCAAGATGATCCCATCGTCTTCTTGCATCTGAGTCCTAAATTTTTGGTTGAATGTCCTGAAGGGTAAAATTTGTTCTTCCTACACAGACAAAATGTTTATGTTGACAAGCTACCTGAGACAGGGTATGTAGGTGATCTGTTTTAAGCAACAGAAATGTGTTATTCCTGGGAGAGAAACATGCTTGTTCTCCAACAGGTGGGTGCCAGTGCTGGGAGTGCAGGTAGAGCTTGCTAAGCTTGTAAGAATTTTTCCCCAAAGTTGTTAAATTTTTCTTTTGATTAAAAAAAAAGTTGAAAGGATTTTGTATTGTCAGATTAATATTTAGTACAGTTGAGCCTCTGGAATTTTTTGCAAAGACTCATTGTATTCTGTCTTTGTAACAGTCTTGTTCCATTCTCCTCTTAACTCTTGCTGTGGGAGTAATTTTAGCCTTGCCTTCCCTTCTGGCACAGCACAGAAGTTTAGCTGGTTCTGGCATCATAAAATCTACAAACCCAGTGGGGTCTTGGGGACAGAGATGTGAGAATCTCACTTGACTGTTGGAGCCTTGGATGGATTGGTGAAATTCAGCCCCTTAGGTGCTGGTCAGTACTCAGGTGAATGGAGCAGGTTTAGTAACGGTCGTGCTAGTGCTATATTTGCTTTGTAATGACTCCTAGCCAGGCTTATTTTTCACACTTCTAATAGATAGAAAGTGAGCCTCTCCATAGGTCACTTTTTTCTGAGGGTTGGATACTCTTACGCTACATCCTTATCCCTCGGCAGTGCTGCGCTTTTTTTTTTTTCCTCCTTTTCCTTCCCCCTCTCTCTCATAGATAGCAAGTCAAGCTTTGTTGAGTTAGCGCTCCTCACAGCAGCTGGGGATTAGTGTTATCTCTAGAATTGTAATGTATGGGCCAATATTGTATCGCATCCTCTCTAACGGGTAACTGTAAAAGGAATTCCATCATTCTATGTACTTTTGTAGTGATTTCAGCATTTTTGCTACCAATATCCAAAGTCCACTGTGTTCTCCTTTGAGGGGAAAGGAATGAGGTGAGGTGAACGAGTGCCTATAAGACAGTATATATAGAATCCCATAAAAATCAGTTTAGTCTGCAGTTTGATGCAAACCATATAGTAAATAGTCAATTATAATACTTAGAAATGAGGCCAAAAGCCTTTTCTATGCTCACTGCTCATGTTTAAGAATCTTGTAGCTTCATAGCCAGTTCTCAGAAGAACTTACTACTTAGTTAATATATTTGACCTAATGACCAAATGTGGCAACTTTGAATTATGTATCAGTCTCTTGAGTACCAAACTGTGTGCTTTGGTTTTATTAAATCGTCTCCAATTTGATTATCTTCATTACATCATGCAGCAAGTTCATTTCTTTTGAATTTATTGTTTGGACTTTACAATTCATAGATGCAAATTACATTGTTATAGTTCCCCTCCTATTTTCGTTATGATATTGATGAGTAGTGAATGTACTGATTTTTAGAATTCCAGATACTATTACAATGTAGCTTCCTTATAATCTAACAGTAGAAGATCAATGTATTGCTTTGCATTATCATTTTCTGGGCCCTGTATTATCTGTTCAGGAGAAGTATATTTCCAGACTCACTAACATGAGCAGCAGCGGTGCATGAGATGTTTTTATATATTTCAACTTGCCAATTAGTAATAGTTATGGTTTTCAAAGGTGCGTATGTCACAACACTGCCCGCTTTCTGAATAGAAATACGACAACTCAGTGCAATAACATCACAATATTTTAAAAAAGCTAAAGTTGGCACTTCTGCCGTTCTGAAGCAAGTATGGGTTTTAGTTTGCCAAATCATCTGGGAGGTGAACGTTTGAGATTAGTGAGATACAAGTAGGGGACATTGACAAATACATGGAGAGCGAAGGCTTTACATGACTTTTATGTTTCTTATGCCCCTCAGAGCTCGGTTGTCTATGTTATTGTTCAGTCCAAACCATCAATATAAATTTTGCAACCGAACCCAAGCAGAAACTGTATTTCTTATATTCTCATAATTATCGTGCATTTGTGGCCGAGGTGCTATGTGTATGTGAGCCTGTATGGCTGGAAGTTGTTAAAAGTGGGAGCAGTCATCTTTTTTGTGATTGACGTGCTGTATTTCAGTTTAGGAACTCTTTTAAGCTTGTGTGGGGTATCATCCAAACTCTACAATCCAGAATGCTAAATAGCTCCCACATACTCAACAATACAGTTCCAAAAAAAGGCTAAATTAAATGATAGATGGCATGTGTTGCTATACTAACGCCTGAGGCTTTTCAGTATGCTGCAGCAGAGGGTTTCCCCTTTCTAAGTGTTTATTTAAAGTAAAATTAATTTGGTCCATTCATAACTTCTTATTAACTGAAAAATATATCTAATTGCTTTCCCTGTATCCCTCCTGCTTGCATCTTTGTGTTGCCACAGTTTTCTGGGGGATTGGGGGAGGGTGTTCCATTTTTACAGAGGATTAATTTCTTGGACCTTTAGATTCTAGTTTATATATGTTCATATTGCTTGATTGGAATAATATCCCCATTCTTAATAGAGGAAATGCAAATTTAGCATGTTCTTGAAAAAGATGGATAAACCATTTTCTTTCTGTTCCTCGTTAAATATGTTTCATACAGCTGTCTTCAGAAATGTACAATTACCATTAAGTAGTTGTCTGGCTGTGAAATGATACTCTATAAAAGGATACTTAAGTGTTATTTTTCTTATTTTTACGAGAATAAAATTAGATCCTGGCCTTACAATGGATATGTTTATGATTCAACAGTAAATATTATTGAGGAAGGTATTCTTCTTAATTTTGAGTCAGCCTGGTGAAAGCCTTGATTTAGGACAAGCAGTACAGGATTTTCTGAGTAATGAAGTCGTTGCTGGATAGAGAGATAAAATTTGTTGCAAACTCTTAAATTAGGCAGGGATAAATGATGAATGGACTTCTGCTGTTTGAGTAAGTCCATTTGAATCCATGGAGTCGCACCAGTGTAAATTAAATCTGTGTATTCAAGATTATGTTCCTGAATACTTAAGGTTTTCCTGTTATCTTCTTACTTATCAGAGATGTACTCTTGGATGGAGAAGATAAGTTTTATGCTTCATGTATTATTTTCTATTATGCAGGCTAAAATATTACGGTTCCTTCTTCAAAGAAAACAATATATCTGAATGAGAACTAATTACCTCTTTTTTTATTCTGAGTGACAAAAGCTAATATATCACACTTAGCCACTATAAGAACTCCATTTCAGTAAACTAATTAAACTAATCCTATCTCTACTCATTATTCTCTGTTCTGCTAAATATTTTAATAGCATAGATTTATTTCATTACATAAATTATATCATACTTAAAGAAAACAGTTTACATAACGGCGTATTTGCATTCCCAAGAGTTTATTTTTGGTTTTTGAATTCAGACTTCAAGTTTCAGTTGAAATAATATTATTTGCTTTATTTAGAGTGGTAATTCTTCTTAATTATTACTAATTATCTAGAATGATATATAGCTTTAATTAAATATAAGTACTTGGCATTCTTGTTAACATATATTAAACAGTGATAGTTCTCCTGTATATAGATAATATATAATGTTAGAAACTTGTGATATTTCCTATGGTTTACAACCTGTAATTTCATAACACAATGGCTGATTAATTTACCAATCATGGGGGGAAAAACCGTTGCTTTTTGATCATTAGTAATCATAAAATTAAAAGATCATGTGCTTGCTGGACATGTTGTAAGCTACATAATTAAAAGGAAAATGTGTATATCACTTTTTCTACTTGAATTATAAAACCAGACTATGTTGAATGCTAAGAATTTAACAGCACTGTTGCTGAGAACCTGTAAAGGAATGATGCATAAGTACCACTTCAGACTAAATTGCTTTCTACTTATAGACATGTAATGCAATTAAATCAAGAAGCTGTAAGCCTCCCAAATCTCTTAAGTTTAGTTTAGGTATTTGTACTTAAGGTACCTGCCGCAGAGGTTTCCAAAATGATAAAACAAAGACAATACACATAATAAGTCAGGATGAGTTTACAGTATGTGATTTATATGAGGTTTATAGAGGATTCAAAATTTTACTGATTTTGGTGAACCAGTTATATTGCAAAAGTAATGGTGTTCTGATTTTAATGTGAGTTTTCATACCATTATCTGGACTTAATTTCTGTCACTGTTACTGCTTATCAGAGTGCTGACATGAGGTGAATCATGAATATTTTAGGAAATTCACACAAAAAAAAGAAATAGTTGTCATTGGTTCTAGTTGAGGATCCTTCATGATTTCTTAAAGAATGAAAGACACACAGACAACTGACAGACAATTTGTCAATTGTTTTACCCTGAGTGCTGTGGGTTACAGTCCCTCAGCTCAACACGTCGTGAAGGCTATCTCGCTATTATGCTTGCTAAGTCCAATCTGCCAACTTGAATTAATAGAACTGTAATTCATCTTCCAGATATCAAGCAAGCATCAATACACACTTTTCAATGACACTTGACCCTGTTTTGCTCCTTAGTTGCTTCTTGAATGCAACAACATGAATTATTTTCATATTTTGCTCATCAATAATCAAAACCTTTCATTCATGTGCTAAGTGTACATGTACGTGCTGTTGTTTTGGTCAGTTTTCAAGTACTTATCCTTAATTTGTTACAAAAGACCGTGATAATTTTATTTCCGTAATCTGCGCTGTGTTTTTTTTTAAGTTTGACTTTCCATTTATTCATCTAATTTACAAAGATGTTATCTACAAACAAGTCTCAGATACGATTAACAGAGATTAGCGTAATGATGTAGTCTGGCCATATTTATATTTAAAACGTTAAATATTCTGCAAATGTATTTTTGAATGCCAGAAATTATTAGGAGGAAAGAGGGAAATGTAGCACATGGCACAGTTTTCTTTATCCTTGTCTAATATGTCTATCTCCTTAGCATTTTGGAGAATGTCAAGCGCAATTTTGAACAACAAAGGTAATTTATTTGAATAACAGTTTTCAACTTGATTCAAAATACTGTATGAACCATTCACTCTAAGAAACTTGGGTAAAATGACTAGCTTTTCTTGTGAAGAATATCTAGATTTCAGTATTTAAAAAATAATAGATTATAAATAGTACAAAAATGATAAGAAAATACAGCATGTGATATTTTTACTTAGTTTCTTAATAATGTATTGCAGTGACAATGGTGTTTAATAAGGGAAAACTTATTAGTGTTAGAGCTTTTCATCTTCATCATGCTGCTTCAGATTTGAGCTCCATCAATAGCGATTGCGCTGGTGCACGCTCAGTGGCCCTGATGTAATAAGCTTGCTCTTCATGCAGGAGATCCAGGTGACTGGTGCCTTAAAAGCTATCGTAGCACATAGCAGTCTTCTCATGTGGTAGGACACTCAAAAGATCGGGTGGGTCTGGAAACCAAACTGTGGACCGTTGTGTGGGTATTCTGGTCCAGTCAGACTTGGGATCTTACTAATGTGTATGAAAAAGCCTCTCAAGTTGTACATGTTTGCAAAATGCCTCTGAAAACTTACGGAAACTGTGCCATGATTTTAAGGGCTTACCAGATCTTCTCGATGTTTCTATGAGTTTGTCTTGTTCACACAAACTGCTGAGCAATGCTGTGAGAAGTGGAGTTGTGGCTCGTTCTGCTGAAATCAGAGCAGAATGGAATGTATGCAGAACTGGCTAAAAGTGAGGCTGTAGATGTTGGAGTAAAAAACGTGTAAGTAGACTTGAAGCCTGTAAGTACTTGGATCAGTGAAAAATGTAGCTTTCGTGAAGTTCTGGAATCTCTTCTGGTGGATTTAGAGTACTCTGTTTTGGTAAAGTTTGGCTAGCAAGTAAGAAATAGATAAAGCGCTGCCCCCCCCGCCCCCCAAACTATGAATGGCACGTGGTGTATGATAAATAAGGAGTTGGGAGAATCTCAGCATTGTCATCATGAATGAACCTGTTTTATCAACACAATATGTAAGCAGAGAGAAAGGGACTTTCTACTGTGAAGTACTTGGTATTTGTCTCTGGAGTATCTTTATTTACTGTTTATGTATTTTTCTCTGTGTCTTTTGTATTATGGAACCACATTGCTCAGTGTTAGTTATCATTATCAGTAAAATAAATTCCAAACTTCAGGTGCTAGATATAATACCTAATAAAATTAGTTCTGCTCTTCCAAAGTATGCTGTGCCTGAGTAAAACATGAAGTGTGTACCTAGCATCAGTATGCTTGCCTAGCTTCTGGCAGTCAGCTATGTATTTTACTTGACAGATGTATGTAATTACTTATATTTTTCATAGATCTCTGTATTTGATAAGTCATCTGTGAGATTATGTAGTACCTTTAGGTGGCAAGTTTGATAAACTTTTAAATTTCAAATTCCAGTGTTATAATTTCTTGAAGTACCTTGTACATACGTATGCATTTATGTCTCCTTGTACGGAGGTTATCTGTGTAATTTTAACATTAAGATATAGCTGGGTGTTTATGTAGTGTAAAGTACACATAATTTATGGTTATATAATTATTTTACATTAAGCTTGTTCAACGATACTCTCTTCTATTTGTGTTAATTACTGAGTGCTGACCTTTAAAATGTGCCTGTAAACAAAGAGTTATTTTGTAAATAGAAGAAAATAAGAGTTTTACTTCCATTTTTCTTTCGGGCACATCTCGTGTATGTAATAATGAGTCTTATCCTCTTTTACAGTTTACAGTACCTTGCGTACTTAGAGTGCTTACATTAATTGGCATGTAAGGAACACCAGTTAAACAGAGTCATACATATCCTGCCTGAATAATGCAGTAACCTAAATGTGTTGGAAATTTAATGTGGTTTCATATTGGTAAATGAGATGTATTTATGGATCACATTGCTCACATATTAGTTATGTTAAATGATTAATTTATGATAAATACCTCATCGGGCAAAAGATCTACAGGTAATATGAGCATTTTATGGAACTATCAAAAAGTTAAAACTGTTAAGGTGATGAAAATCACTTTGAATTTTTTGAAAGAGTCAGCAGACCACAAACTTCATGTCTTCAGTTCTAGTAGTATAGTATTTTGACAGGGAACAACATTTCATGTAGTGTGTAGACCAAATCTTTTACTTTTATAAGTCATTACAGCTCAACTGAAGTTACTCCTCTTGAGGACCTGACCTTAGGTGCTAAATATACCAATTCTGTCTTTTGCTAGGCAAAGAAGATGATGACAGTATTTTCCCATGCACTAACAGCAGCAGTTTCATACATTTGATGAGCTCACATTCACAAGACATCACCATATCGTGTAGTATACAGCCAGGTGGACCAGACATAACATAGTCCATAGTGAGTAAATAGTCCTACATTATATTAAGCTATATATCTCCATTATTTTCTCGAACTGTGATGACTGGCTGTTGGTGATGGGGTGGGGGTTATAGTATTAGGAAGTTTTCCTGATTGATTAATCCAATAAAATGTTTTCTCTTTTTGTCTTGTTCATCTCCCATTCTACCATACGTTTTGACAATTCAATCCTGAAGTGGCCAACTAACAAAGACACCATTACTATAATGTGCATTATAGCCTGTTGTAAAATGGCAGAAAGTCTAAAGAAAGTCCACTGTATTCATCAAAAAATAATTTGTTTATAATTACTGCTGGTCATGATAATAAATAGAGAGGTATTTAGAAAGAAAATTAGCCAAAGTGAGCAAATAGCTCTCCAGACATAATGTATGGGTATGAAAAAATGCTTAAAAGAATATACTTAAACTGCTTAAGCAGTTTTTACATACTATAATCACAGAACCTGTTATTAAAATGACAGATATGTATTGCTGTGCTTCTTTCTTGTTACTGGCGTAATATTTAAAATTCTAAAATTGAAGTATAATACTTAAAATATTGAAAACAGAGACTGATAATACTGATAAAACTAATCTGTAGCAAATGTATACATTTAAATGCCACTGGTTTTGTATGAACAGACCATACAGCCTAATTTCAAATTTGGACTATTGCCTAGTGCTTTTGTGCTTGACCTCACATTACTGGTATTCAAGGAGTTTGCAGCTAAGGTGTTATTGTTAAATACTAGCATAGCTCCAAAATATTGAGGCCAAGATTATGAATTATATAGCCCAAACTCAATCACACAACTGGTTCAAAATCTAGTGGTATATCCAAGATTTAGGACATGTAATGTCTTCAGTTAACCAGGTGGTGTGGTTGGATCATGACAGGTGGACACAAAGTGGAAGAGGTGCACATAAGAGCTAATAGGATGATGGGGATGGAGAGCAGAACATATTAGAAGAGAGGTAGGCATGTTTAGTCAAGCAAAGAAAGGGGGTGAGAAGAGGATATTGTTCCTCTCTATGAATACTTTGGAATAAACGGCAGGGATATGAACAGCATTTTAAGCTAAAAGGCACGGAGATAAATAGATATATAGATAGATAGATAAATAGATATATGCTGTCCCTGTTTATGGGGAAAGGTAAAAGAATTGTTAAATTGTCACATCAGGGAGTTTCTGAAACAGAATTCCAGTTTGAGCATGGACTGGGGGAAGTCGAACAGTTACCAAATTTTAAGACAGTTCAATCAGTTTATTAACAAAAATTATATCATGTGGCTTGCTAGCAGGAGACTGGGCTCACCAAATTATCTTCCAGTTCTGCTGTTTTTCCAAGACAAGTCAGTGTCACAGATGCTCTGGCATTCTCACCTGCCAAAATCCCTGCAGCTGATAGGATTAACCTGCTAAATTTGTCTATGAATAATAGCAAGTCTGTGTTTTCTCATCCACATTCAGTAATTCACACATTACTACTATGCTTGGTGATAGTGCTACTTTTCTTAAACCTTGTCTTTTGTACATAGAAACCACAGAAAAGTCTTTCTTTGAATTTTATGATGTTTGCACAACCATTTGCTCCCATGGAGAGGCTCTTTGGCTTTCTAGAGTCTTCATGCCAGTCTGTTTTGTGATGCTGATTGTAAGTTCTGGGCTTCTATATAAATTTAAATAGCTCATCTTATTATGTGATAAAGGAATAATGATTTGTATCAGTATAAAAGAAAATGAAGTGTAGACTGTGTCAAGTTACCTTATTTCAGGGGAAGGTTAATTGGCAATGCAGCTCACACTATGTGTGATGAGGTGGAAAAAAGTAACAGAAGTGACCACAGTCAATGCATGCAGCCCTCATGCTTACATTTTTCCATTTTCTTAAGCATTTATGGACAATTGAACTGACACAGTGTGCAGCAAATGGATAGTTTCCACATCTTTCTGTGCATGCTGTTAAATTCATATATTTTTAAAATTACTAATAGTAAGTGCAGAGAAAGAAAAATTGTTTTGAAACCTATACTAAATGTCAAATGTAGTAACTATGCTGTGGCTGAAGACACAGGTCTGATGCTTGCAAAATCAACTACTTAATTAGATTTTTTGCTTGTAAAATCTTACTTAATTTACATTTCAAGAACACATATTTTGTGCAAAATTTAATTTCAGAGTTAAAATCTCAGTGAAGGGATGCCTCAATGCTGCTTTTGTTAGTGGAGTTAAATCTTGTACAGTGCTGTGTTTACACTTTCAATGCATGCATCATTAAATTAGTACTATTTTCAAAGATTGACAGCACAGTACCTGCACTAAGAGTTAAACTGCCCCATACCAAATAGAATTCTCACAGTTCTGCGTATGTAGACATGTCATTATGCCATGAGGAATAAATGAGGATAAAATCCCACTTCACTCGATGTGATCTTCAAGATTCTGTAGAACCATAGCTGATAATATTCCTGTACAGAAGCCTTTTCATGGTTTTAAACAAGGAGTAAGAACTCCAGGACTTAGCCTTAGCCTTGTGTAAATGCACCTTCGTATCCTTGTGAGGGTGCCTGAAGTTACCTTACATGCCAGATCTCTCCCAGTTTCATTTTACACATAGCTGTCTGTCTAACTGTTGTCGCTCCAGCTGTATTAGCTTACACCTTCCAATATATTCTCTTCATATTTTTATTGAGAATCCTCACTAAACCAAAAAGAAAATTTCCCTTTCCTTTTCAGGGTAGACAGAAGTATTTTTATTCCACCTATTTTATCAGATTGAGACCTTTCATAGCACTCTTAAAAAAATAATCATTATATTTTCCTGACTTGTCTTTTTGAACATTTATTCATGTTATGCAATCAGCTGAATAAGCATTTTAAACTATCACCCAAGTTAGTTAATGTACTGACAATTTATACCTTGGCCATTCATATGCATGGAAAGTATTCTATCCACGTGTTCATTACTATATCTGGATATATGCTTATTCCAGAAGTGAGGTGAGGAGCCATTTGCATGTGTGCATGTATTGACGTGTTCGTAGGCATACAAACAAAAGGTTGAAAAACAAAAGGTAGGAGAAGATGCAGAAATGAATATTTGCTCTATTTCTGGCCTTTTCAAATGAAGAAAGTGTGCTGGTATTTTGGGTAATCCTGTTGTATCAGCTCATTTCAACCACTTTAAAGACTTAATGAAAATGAATTTTTCTTTAAAAATGAAAAACCCTGCAAATTTTTATAGATTATGTCACAGAGAGTGGAACTGTGAAAGGATGGGCAGTAAGGGAAGATAATAAAAAGAAAGAAGCGTAGTGATGTTAGTAACAAGCACTTTGGTCTGTGCTGGTGGTTAGCTTAGCTGAACATCACATGCTGGTAGAATACAATATTTTGGACAAGAAATGAAGTCTTGAGAGTTTTCCTCATTTAACACCTTCCTGCAGCCGGTTAGTCCAACTACATTCTTTCTGGAGGAACCACTCTGCCTGTCGCCTTCTGTTGGTGGTGCCTTTTGAACTGCTGTGTGTGCGTGGTCCTTTTGCGCAATGTATTTGAATCTCAGAGGCAGTTGCAGTCTAGTGCTAAGTGAAATAACCCACGTTTCTGGATTTTACTGGCATTTAACTGAATGCTATGGGGTTCCCAGATGACTATGTGTAAAATGATTGTTATTTCATCTCTGATCACAACCTTCTGATTAATCTTGACTTTCCCCTGGGCAGTCATGCAGAATTTGCCATGTGGTGCCGCAGCCAAGTAAGCGTTTAAGATTTCCATTGTTAAGCTCAGTTAACGTATAAATTCAGGTTTTAGGAAGTGGCTTTTTAGGTAAATCAGCGTGTAATATTATCCTCTGTAATAGTAATTTTTTAATTTTTTTTTTCTTTTTGAGAAATACATTCCTCAGTAGGAAAAAAAAGAAAGCTGCTCAGCTCAATCAGTCTTTTTACAACTAAGATAGGACACATGGAAGCAGAATATAGTAGCCTCTCCTGGCAGAGGAACAAACTGACCTTTTAGCCATACTGAGTTGGATCAGATTCCTGAACTAACAGAGAAGTACAAAAACTGCTGAGGTGGTATAGCATCTCCTGGGAGCTGGGAAGGAGCGTATAGCTGCATGCAGGGTGGTCAGGGTAACACGTGCCACAAAGATCGAGTTGGATATCGTACAACAGATGACAAATGTTGGATGTCTTTATAGTATAACTGTAACGTATATTCTAATCTAATTTTTAAACTGATTTATGACAGTCATGATTAAAAAGGAAGGATGTGAGATAGGATTAAAAAGAATCTGAAAGAAACACACAATTAATTTCAAATCCATTGGAATTTCATTAAGACATAACAGAGTGTAAGTTCTGAATGAAGGATTATACAGCAGGATTGCAAAGGGACAGTGCCCCTTTCCCATACCTCGCTAATTTAGCGTTATTGTGTAAGAAGAAATCGGGTGTACTTTCTGAGCACTTTGTTGTCTGTCAAGCTGAAGTAAAGATCTGCTATCAAATAGATAAATTATAATTTCCATGACCTAAAAAAAAAAACCTCAAAAAAGAAGTGGCATTTTGCAATCAGTGTTGCTGTTCATTTAACTTCTGCCAAGCCTCTTGCTGCTGGAGTCTCTAGGTTTTTTTTTAAATTTCTGAGAATGTAGAGACCAAAGCCACAGTGCCATAATCAGGAAAAAGTTATTTTACAGCATGGTACCTAAAGCCATTGGCACACTTTCCTGAACTCATTCACTCACACTTAATGAAAATTTTGCAGTGTTAACACAAGTTCAGCAGGAATGTGTAATATGGTCGCTGTGTCTTAGAGCATCAAGCTGAATTAAATCACTGGCATGTATTGCTGAGTACATGGAAAACACATATATACCAGTTGAAATTAACATCAGATTGTCATGTAATGTCTTTCCAATTAATTCAGAAGGATTATTTTAATTTTGTTTCATTTCCTGGTATTAATATTTTAGTCTAATGCACCTTTCACTTCCAACAACAGGTTTTTTGAAAGCCAGATGAAACCCATAGTTTCAGTTTTTCTGATAAAACTGTTAACTGAATTTAAAAAGTACTAGCTGTAAATTTGCATGCTCTCATAAACTGTGGTGCCCATTAAAGAACGAAATATTAAAGAACTCAAGTGGCACTACAGTTCTAATTACTTCTGTAATTCTTTTAAAATTGGTGCAAAATAAATTATTATTTACAAAAAGAAATTGGAGCAGAGAAAACGTACAGAGAAAATACAGTGCGGGCAAATGTTGTACTGCTTTCCCTGAAGTATTCAGGTGACCTTATTCTGTAACAACATGAAAAAATGAAGTTGAGATAAGAAGGTCATTCAGACATCAAGCAAAAATCAGTCTTTGTCCTTTGCCCTAGAGATTTCCAAGTATGTATCAGCTGCGCTGGTTAGGAATTCCACAGCTGATTTGATGTGCGTGATACATAGATAAAATCATAGTAGATTTTAATTTCTGGAGATACAGATAATCAGTTTCATAGAATCATTTGGGTTGCAAAAGACCTTTAAGATCATCAAGTCCAACCATTAGCCTGGCACTGCCAAGTCCACCACTGAACCATGTCCCTAAGCACCACATCTACACGTTTTACTAAAAAGTCACCTTCCTTACATAGTAAGGTGATCATCAAAGCCATGTTTGCAAAGCACTTGCCTCAAAGGATGATTTTTGTGAACAAAATCTATTCTGTTATTAATAGAGATTTTCACGTATACTTGTTGGAATATTCCAAAGAGCTGCAGATACAAAGTGAAGCTATTTATTGATCAGACCCGATTTTTTTTTCCTTGAGTCCGTGCCCTATCTGTAAAGTAGAAGTGCTGACTGCCGCACACTGCTGATTGCAGATGTTTTTGACAGCAAAGACCTGACTCTTCCCTAATCCATGTAGCTGCATTGTACGAATTACAAAGCTTATGTGACAGACCTGTTCTGTATTCCAAGAACTGCAACGTACCTGTCATCAGATAGAAGCAAGAATGCACAAGTCATCACTTTACTTTGGAAGCAGAACAGATGATTGAAATTATTTCTTACTACTAACTAATTCCCCTTTTAGTAGAGATAAGCTGCTTTGTTCAGCTGTAAATGAAACATTAGGGTATTAGCTGTCAAGCCAGAAGTATTGGAGGAGCTAAGATTTTATCAGCAGTAGTAACATTTTGGGCAATAAATTGTTTTGTTGGGCAGAATACTAATCTCCAGAGGTACAAAGAAACAAAGCTCATTAAGGTAAATGCTTAAAGCACGCACACAAAAAAGCGAAGACAAAGGCTTATTACCTTTGTTTGGGGGATAGATAAAACATTTGCACTTTTTCATCTCTGTGTAGCATTGAAGAATTATGTAGTGCTGTTATTAAAAAGATGCATTTGTAAACTTGTAGAATATTTTCAGAATATATCCAAGAGACAAAGGCATTTCTGAAATATCAACAGAGAGCTGTAATAAGTGATGGCTTTTTGGAAATTGTTTTGTTTCCCTCTGGGTAAAATTAGGTATCTGCACATGGTCCTGTACTTAGCATTCATCAGATTAATAGACTAGCATTATTAAATGGATGTTTGAAGTGGAGAAGAATGAATGTCTGAGTTGCATGAAAGATATTTTTACCAGTATATATACCTAAATGAAATTCATAAGGTTTTGTAGTGTAAAGCAGTAAGATGATGGGAGGAGAGGAACTGTGTTGCTGTTAGGGACTGCAGCTAGAGAAAACGTACTTGGAATGTGATGATGGAATTACAGCTCTGTAAGCCAAGGAGGGACCTAAACTTGCTATCAGAAACAATTAAATAGGAAATAAGTAAAATAGGTCAAAGGAATCTGTGTGTGAGTACAGACTGCAAGTAGCCAGAGGCAGATACTGTTTTCCATCATTACTTGTTTGAAGTAGCATTTTAGAAAACTGTAAGGTAGAGGTAAGTTTAATGCATAATCCAAAGAACAAAAACATGCGGCTGAAAAATTGCAGAGAAGGTTCTGTTAACAGCTGACACAAATGTCTCCAAAATTTTCTCTCTGCAACATCTAGAATTTCAAAACATTACAGATAAGAGACAGCTCTGCAGTCTATCCTGTAATCTACAAAAGAGTCAAAAAAAAAAAGATGGTTTAGAAAGGATTGATGGAAAATTAATAAAGTAGAAGACAGTTGACCAAAACCCGGCTTTCAGTTGATAGGAAACCACAGACAGCTTTGGGGGTGAAACCCGACATAGATAACAAAAAGTACTGAAGTCTGCTAGTTGTATTTTAACAATGAACGAAATGTTGTTTAAATACTGCTGTCGGTCACTGGATCATTGTTCAGTGATGGACAAATCTTTTCTGATCTGCAACTGTTTTCCTTCTTTATGAAACAGAGATTATAATATAGGCCCATCTCATAGATCTCATAGAATCTGCTTCCTTTAATGCGAGTAAGTACAATAACGGTCAGCTTTTTTATTAGCTAATTGTAATTGTGCTCATCTGAGGGACAAAGTATTGAGGTTTGGTGATACTTTATTTTACCACCTTGGGTTACATTGTTAGCTATAAAGTTAATGTTTTATATAAGTGCTTTATATGCACACACACACACACCAGCTGTAAAGTAACATAAACTTGATTTTAAAATTCAGATTTAATCTGAAGAGTTCCGATTTTAAGAATAGAAATCTGCTGTGTGCTGGCGTGTTCCTTGTTCAGTCCTAGTTTCGCTGTAGTGACCTGGAACAGCAGGAACCTTTAGGCTGTTGTTTTACTCAGAGTACTGCATCAAATCAAACGCAGCCTGGCTTTATTTTGGCACTTACTGAAGGGCTGCTTTCTCATCTGCAAATAGTGCCAAGGCAGAATTCTGGTACGATTGCTGAAGTTTTGTAGGAACACGAGAAGTCCAAATGTGAACTGTCAGAAGACCAAAGTATCAGGACTTTGGGTTTTTAGTATGAGCTTTGCTCTGCTTTCCTTGTCTTGGGGGAAGGGGAAATCTATTTCCATAGATGTCTCACCAGGTGGATGCCAGATTTTAAACCCAGAGGTTTAATTTTAAGAGATGATGCATGCTTCTAAAAAACCAATCAATCTGCAGAAATGTAAGTAATCTTTGAAAATATTGATTTCAACCTATCCTTTTTTCCTCTTTACTTGTAAAATAACATTAATAGAGGGGATGTACTATGTAAGAGTAGTGTATTATTGCTGGTTTTATTAAGATAAGACTGGAATCTTTTCCGTTGTGGACTCATCCCAAGGGTACTCTTAGTCACAGTTATACATGAACTAAATTTCATCTCATTAAGAGGAAAAAAAAATCCTCAATTTTTCAATTATCATGATTGGCAAATGAACAAGATCTTAACTATAACCATCTAAAATGCATGGATTGGCTTTTAAGTGCTATAGACTGTAACACCACACTGTGAATTTGTCAAAGCTGAGCCCTGGTATACAAGTCCAAAGTGTTGATGGAACAGCAACTTGAAGATTCGTTCACATTAAGGATCAGATCCAGTCATTTATATTGGTTGAGCAAGTTGATGTTGCTGTGTTTTATAAATCGTCTTCCTAAGCACCTTGTTTTCAGAGTTATACATCAGTATTGAGAAGGCCTATTGTGAAGGTGAGTTAATAGGGCTGTTGTTAAGAAGCCAGTAAATCACAAGTTCACATTTCTTGAAGTAATTTAGTTAATTCAAGTATTTAGGATTTCAGTTATTGTTATATTCTGATAATGCAAAAAGATAACAAACAAATATGTATGTATGCATAGCTATGTAGATGCTTTACTCTGAGGGGAAGCAATTCTCTAGGCTGAACAGAATCGAGCTTCCGAAGCCAGGTGGGTATAGTCAGGGTGACAAGGCAGGTGGAAGCTGTGCTTCTGCGAGCCTCGGCTGCGGAAACCGGAGGTTTCGATGGCGCCCGGTGTCGAAGTTAGTAAGCTGATGTAATTTTTGACATGACATTGTGAAAGCCAGCGTAGTGCACCTACGCTGGGCTGCGAGCCTTGTCCTTCACTTCCGTGTGAACTGGAGAACAGCAATTCCAAGTCTGTCTGAAATCCACAGATTTAAGATGATTCCTTCCTGGATTACTTCATATTAAACATAATTTCTGGAGTCATAGAACACTTTTTTGAATGTATTTCAAAGAGAGTAGTAAAAATTTGCTGTGTTCTAGATTAATCCCCTGTGTTCCTGACATTGCAGTCATTGTATCCAGGATGCTTTTAGGGCTGTAGCGGTTCGATAGTGTTTGGATGAAGACAGAACTGTATAGGAAGTGGACGTTAGTAGTATATGAAATATACATTTCAACCTGGATCATAGACATGTTCCTGATCCTGAAACGTAACGTGAAAGGGTCTACTCTAATTTTTAACTAGTGTTCTAAAGTAATTTTAATCATGCTATTGTCGTGTTTCAAAGCATACGTTTAGTTTTAAATACACACTTCTTTTGGAACAATGGTTGACAATTGCTGAAATATTCAGAGACCTGGATTGTTCTGCATATTCAAAGGTGGCTTGTTTTTACCTGACATCTGGTTAAGCTTTGGGTATGTAACTGCCATGAATCACCAGGAAATAAAACAAAAACAAAACAAAAAATCACTTGAAATATTGTTTTTGTTCTTTTCTACTTTTGGAGCTCACGGAGCAGCTTGAAAGTGGATAGAGCTCTGAAAAAAACAAAGTTTGTGTTTGTTGTTAAAGTGGAGGAGGAGAGTTTTCTGTGAATATCAAGTTCCAGAATGTGTGAATTTTGACAGCAAATATAGGGGGTATGGTTTGATGATCCGGGAAGTCTGGCTTTTAGGATTTTTTTAGTACTGCATCCGAAGTGCCATGTGAACAGTGTACAAGGTGCTGATGTGACAGAAGCTTCGACAGGCTTGCTTTGTACTGCCAGGTGTAACCCAAATCAGGCGTTCTCTTACTGTGTCGCTCTAACTTTATGCAAGATCAGGTATTTCAGTCTTCCCTCAGGTTTCAGAAAAGCCAGCACAACCCCCCTCTGAACCACGCGTTCTAGCTTATTGGGTAGTCTATAACTATATATAACTATATATAACTATACCTAATTTGCTTAGATTTGTACTGGAGGTAATCCAACGATGTGCAGATCTGGTAGCAGTGACAGGAGGACTATAACAGCCTAAGTGCTCAGGAAACCTCTGAGGGTGCATGATTCTGCCAGCATCTTAAGCCGGCAGGAGCTAGCACCACTGCAATAAAAGAAGCAGCAGTGCCTCAGCCTTTGCAGTACCCCCTTCCCTGGGGGGGGCAGCAGCATAGCGGTCTCACACAGGGTAAGGTCAGGGGCTGCCTTCCTGAAATACAGCTGCACTGGCTGAGCCTGGTCCAGCAGACTTATAGCATTAAATGCCAGTCATGTTACTATGTAATGTCACTATAAAATGCCAGTCATGTTGGTACTTCCATCAACGTGAAAAAATGACATCCCGGTGGCTGACCGCTTAGTCAAGCTCTAACGCGTGTGGTTAAAGTAGAATACAGATTTTGGGCCTTTGTGAAATGACACTCAGAAACTTAAGATGCCAAATGTATCTTTATATATATCTGTACTGGCAAGAAATCAGTATCTTAAATTTGTGGATTTCTGTAACTGTACTGATTTTTGGCATTGATGAGAATTAGTCATTTAATACAAGTACGGTGCAGAATTTGGCATGAGTATGCTGGAGAGGGTTGCAGTATGAGGCTAGGATTTTCTGGTTTGTACGTCGGTGCAGTTGTCTTCTGAGCGGTAAGGAAGGGAGAGATAAAAGTTAGTAAAATTATAGACCTAACCTGTCAGAAAACTCCTTGAAGTCGTAGAAACTTTCATATTCTCTGTACAAAATAGTCACTGAATACCTTACACTGTGTCATAAAATTGCATACTGCAGTATTTACTGATAGTGTCGAGTGTTTTGTACCCACTCGCCTCCGTATTTTCATTTGTATAATGTTTCTTTTTAATGTCAACCCTTTGCCTTAACTGCTTGGGTTTATATCTCAAGACAGCAATGGTAACTGAAGAAAACAGTAATGATACTTAGCTGAGAAATCATACTTTGGTTGCTGCTGGGGCCAGGTATTGCAGATTGTTCCTGGATCTTGCAGTTGTGATACTCTGCCGTATAATCCAGTGGCATAATTTCAGTGTCAAACTTAAAAGGAATTTTTCAAGTGCACTGTAGTCCTCTGTGTTCCATATGCATTTGCATCCTTTGCGTAATTTTAATTTCGATGAAAACCTCATCATTTTTCCTGCGTCAGTGTTGTTTTTTCATTTGTACTTTGGTTTAGAGACCTAACTTTGCTAGGCAGGCAAGAGAAAAATGGAGGGGTAGTACTGAAAAACCTGTGATGTTGTTCTCTTCGTATGGCTTCTGGATAAATCCTCCAATTGCTGTATTGAAGATGCTTGAAATTTTACAGTCTTTGCTGACAGAAAAACTAGGAGAATCTATCAGCAGTGCACAGTGGATAGGCCACATTCCTCAAATAATCCAGTCAATTAAAAATTGATTTTTGTTCTAGGCAGCATGGTGGTAATGTAGTGGGGAGACAGTGTATGCATTACCAACAGAGCTCACATCACTTAAGTGATATTTAGGTGATCTTCTGTCATGGGAGAAAGCAGTGCAGTTGATGATCTTTGCTACTGAAGAAGCTAAATTGAAGTGTCAGATACCAGAATTGCATTTTATTTCTAATATGTTGGCCTGCCAGCCTGGGAGAAGCTATGTGAAGTCTGTGAATACAAAGGGACAAAAGTGCTAAATCTAGCAGAAACTGAATCTTCCCCCCCAAACGGGGAAGATTAAACTATAACATGGCTTTTAGAGCCTTCAAGTAAATGCATTTAAAGAAATTGAATCTTGAACTCCACTTGCTGGACCTTTTGTCTACTACCTTTCTCCCTTTTCCCTGACAGCAGATCTAAAGTAAACGAAAGATATGCAGGATCTAAATTGCACCGATCTTGTTTCATTAAAAGAAAAAGAGGTTATAATGCCACTGAAAGTTAGAAAAAAAGCTTTTCTTAAGGGGGATGAACTGAGAACACAAAAAAAAAGCCTAAGACTCTTCTTTGAAAAATTCATTTACCTCAGATTTGCAAGATTCTGAGTTACAGAACGTAGAAGTGTCTTTTTCTAACATCGGAAACATGTGGAAATGTGCAGTCATGCAGATTGGACCGAATCCTTATTGTGAGCCTGCACAGTGCTCTTTTGGAGAGACAGGCAGTACCAGCTCACAAATCTGAAATTACTCTGGTCTTCTCTTGATTCATTAAAGCTTCTAATATTCGTGATAGCTTTGCAAACTTTCCAGCAGAATAGAAAACGTGCAAAAAGGTTTCTCTGAGGTTCTGAGGAATGACAGGATGCTGAAGTCACATCTACTTTTGGTTATGAGAGATCCCAGTCAAACACCATGACGCTAAAGGTGTAACTTAGAATTATTTTTTTTAACAGGACACAGGGTTTTTCCTTCATTTTCTGTCAAAAGCAGTTGTGGGATGCTCTGGTGCATCTGTGCTTCACCTGAAAGGTGGGTTAAGTGACACACAGTACCCTTCACCAGACCTCAAGAGGTTTGGTGAAGTTCAGTTTCTTAATGTCTGTGAAGTGCTTTATAGTGCACAGGTGAAAGGCACAGGAGAAAACATGAGTGGTCTTGCTGTTTAAAGCTTAGATGCTAATTTTAAATGGGTAGTGTTATGTCTATGCTTGCCAAAAAAAAAAATCTGTATCACGGTAATATTTTAGTAGCCTGTTGACATACATCTCACATCTTAGATTAGCTTCCATCATACATTATTACCTGTTTGTGGAACAAGTGTGTCAAAGATAGACTGGAATGATGGGCAATGGTCTGCAAGGTATTTCAGACTGTGTGGTTGTAAGGTAATCTCACGCTGTACTTCTGACCACTGCTTGATGAAAATATTTGGCATCTCGAAGCCGAATTACGAAGGGGACAGTGCGTTTATAAACATAAGAATCCAAAATTGTTTTCAATAGAAGAGGTTGGTACAAAAAGTGTCAATATCGATCGTCAGTACAGTTGCTTCATAACATCATGTTTTATTTTAACGTGAATTTTAATGAACTGAAAGTCTTTTATAAAAGATGATCTCTCCTGTGTCAGTAGTTTCTTCATTAATTTTCCTAGACTGTGGAAACAGAAAATAAGTCACATAAAAAATGCTTTGTAAGGGTTATTGTGGGGGTAAAATGCTGCTGGGTTTTAGTGCTTGGGGGGGGAGAGGAAAGGAAAAAAAAAAAAGATTTTTCTGGGCTTCAAAACTCTTCAGCATGATTTGAATACAAGTGGCTAACTGTGATAAGTGTGTTAGGCTCCCTTCTGTTAATTACAGTATTTCAGACGAGACTAATTTGACAGCCATGGGCTCATATTATGCTAAATATTTCCTGTAGTATTACTTTGAGAAGTCATCTCCTTCCCCCCTCCCCCCCGCCTGTGAATACTTTTTGATAGGACGTAATTTCAGAAGCTCTGCACCACAAGCAGATAATATCTAATTACCTACTAGTTCTCTGTTTAGTTAGAATGATTGTTCTCTGCTAATGACTAAATTGAAAAGGTTGTACCAGCCATTGACAGAGCCAAGTACCAAATGTGGTCAGGTATATTTGCTAAAATGACTCATCAAACGTGTTATTTTGTGGCATTTTTTGTGTAGACGTGTCAGGTTTTCATCCGTTGCTGTGACTGACAATTTATTGTAAATATGAAGTCTTTTCTTTCCTCCAGGTTGTATTAAATGGATGGGATTTTTTTAAATTTAATTTGCTGGTTTTTTTTCACTAGAATAGTGTAAAACCAACTGCCTACTAATCTCAAGAGTAAAGCTAGATATTGTAGTTAACATCATACGGTATTTGATATTACAAAAATACCCATTGATGTTTTGTAAAATAGCAGAATTTATCAATTTTCATGTCAACTCGAAGTTCGTGCTTTGTGACTAGTCTGAGAAGTAACTTCGTTAGAAGTATTTATACAAAAAGTACTAGAGTTGCAGTAACTTTTCTTTTATTGTTATTATTGTAGTTTTATCCAAATTCCACCAGGTGCTGCCAAAGAACATACAGCCAACGCAAAGTTTACAGCTTAAGTGGAAGTTGCTTGGGAGATGTGTGATGCTTTCATGAATACAGCCATTAAACATTTTTCAGAAGCAGGAGCATCTTCCCTACACGTTTAGAGGATGCCTCTCTTTGTAACTAAGCGCTAGGAATCCGAGAGTTTGGTACAGACCAACATCTTTTATGGGTATCGTGTTCTTAAAAATGCACTTGTTCTTATGACGCAAAGATATTCGTTAACAGGCTATAGGTGGATAATACGCTGTTTTAATAGGTAGAGACTTTTATAAATATTCCTCTATGATGCTGTCTTAATTTTGGGTGGAGGAGTATTTTTGTAGTGAGATGTTCAGATTAGTAAAGTTTAGTGTGTTTGGGGTTTTGGTTTTGTTCTGGGTTATTTTCATTCCAGTAAGCAAACTTGCTATAGACACTTTATTCCTACTAACTTTGGTACAGATGTGTCTTTCCTTTGTTTGCTTTTTGTCTTGCTGAGTCAGGAGTTTTGCAGATCACAAGTCAGTTCTGTTTCAGGTTTTGTCTCATTCTGGGAAGAAAATGTGCTTCCAAAAGCCAAGGTTTGCTTGAGGTAATAAGAGCCCCAAACTTGTGACGGATCACAACAGTGCAGTGCAAAATGCTCAGGCAAACAGCACTCGTAGCAGCAGGAATCAATTCAGAGACTTGGCGCAGAGCAATTTCTATCCTGCCTCCCTGGTGAGTTCAGCCATTGTGCTTATGACATAAAAAGCAATGTGCGTTTTAATTGCTGTACTTATTTTTGAACTGTTGCTCGAGTATTAGTATGGCTTAAGTCAAAAAGGCTGGATCGTGGTCAACACGGAATCGGGTTGATGGCAAAGGTGTAATCAGCGTCTGCTAGTGTTGGTGATGCAAAAACCCCCTGTGTAGCCACTGTGATGGGCAAGGAACTTTAAGGGATTGGCCTTGTAGCAGGTAATCACTGGTCACTAGAACGGTAGCACTTTGTCCTAGAAATGCTGTGTTCCTTTCTTTTGTGTGTTATTTAATTGAAGCCTTGAGTCTATTGTCACGCACAAATGGTTTATATTTGAATATTTATTGAATGGTCAGCAGCAAAAAGGAAATAAAAAGATTCGTGGGGGTAGTCTGGCATAATTAGTGTGGATTGCAGAGATAAATGTGGTTAAGGGAAAAGGAAGGAAAAAAAATTGAAATGTAGCCATTACTTTAAGCAGAAATATATTCAGAAATGTGACTGTAGCTAAAGTCTGCACAAAGCTACTCCTTGTTTGTAAGAAACCCATGGCAGTGACTTCACCTGGCAGGATTTAATTAATTATTTAGTGAGCATTATGTTTGCCTTCCCTTGGGATACGATCTTCCTTGTTGTGTCTCCCCCCTTCCACCAAAAAGTGTCAACTAATCACTTGTATATAGGGTACGGTAATTGTTTCAGGTCTCAAAAAATGTTAGTGTGCAGGACTTTGTTTCTTTCCATAACTGTGTGTGTAATGGACAGCCCAACATTACTGTCGCCTTCCTGGGTTCCCGTTCTACTGCCAACCCAGTGTACTTGACAGAGAGGGAGGGAAGGAAAAAGAGGAAACATAAATTATCCTACCGATGTAAGATTAGATCAACGTTTAAGCGAGTAGGTGTAATACAGATGCTGTGATCAGGTGCTCAGAGCCAAAATACTCGCAGTCCTTGTGCTATTCTAATCAAAGGTGCTGAAGATTGAGCAGTTCTCTGATGTGGTCTTATCAGTTTGAGTATAATGTAAATCCTGTTAGAGCAGCTTTGTCCGATCTGCCTGTAGCTTTGTTCTGAACCTTTCAGTAACAGTTCACTGAAGCAGAAAGAGCCCTGTGAATTGATATTATAAACCTGCATGGTTGCTTTATTCATTGTTGAAGCAACAGAATATAACAGAAGTATTTATTTTAGTGGATTGAGGATACTATTTATTTTTTTTTATTCTATCAGCGTGAGCAGGGGAAAAATGTTCTAAATGCAAAAGAGGAAAAGCTAATACTATAATCATATCCATACCCATTCGGAGCACAATCCCATTGAAAGATAATACAGAATACTATATGTTTAATTTATTTTACACATTCAGAGAGATTGTTAAAATCTCTAAGTGTTGTTATTTCCTGCTGATGTAGAAAAAAAAATAATCGTGACACTATTATAATCAGGAAATGATAGTCATGTGAAATAAAAGCTTCTCATAATGCACTTAGTCTTCTCAGACATCTGTATTTTTCTAAGCACCACCTACCCGCTCTCTTTGGGACTCCGATGAGCCTTAGAAATTCAAGATTGTATTGTATTCACTTTTTTGCTGGTGGGCATTCCGTACTGAAGTTCAAGAGCATGAAATTTCTCTTTAGTCTCACTGCTTTGATATGGTATTTGCCCAATAATCGAACAGATTAAAGTGTGGAAATAAAAATTATAAAATGGCAATATCTTAAAATTAAGGGGCTGAAATATTGATTTGCTTGTAACAATGCTGTGGTGCCATGTTGGCTCTTATTCTTGAAAATCATTTTTTATGTTGTGCATCAGTAAGAAGTATTACAACTTTGGAAATCTGAAAGATGATATGCACTATTTGAACTGTTAAATTGTCACGTAATCTAAAAATTCTGGCCTTATACTTTAAAGATCTTCTGGGAAGATTTAATTGACATTTGTGAAAGATGCAGATACGGAAGCCGAGCTTTATTTATAGATGTTTCTATACGCCATCAACGACTCCTGCTACTTAAGACATTTTCTCTCTTGTATGGTGCTAGGAAGATTTACAAGGTTAGTTCCATTACCACTAAAAAGTGTTTCAAATGGAAATCTCTCTAAGAGGAGAGTTATTTAAGATAGAATTATTTTTGTACATTGCTTTTGAAATTCCATGTTCAGTTTTTGAAAAAAACTCTGTTTGGAAAGTTAGGGTAGTGAGTAGCAGAATTTTTTTTTAATGTTAAACATTTTAAATGCATAAGAATAAAGGTTTACTAACTTCTTCTAATTATGGAAAAAATTAAGCTTGTCACCTTTTCATTGAAATTAATAGGTGTAACAATTACTTTTGTGGAGAAGTATTTAAATTTCTTATTTCATATTTGTCTTTCAATTAATTTCACGCAGTATTCCATGAAAAGACAGACTTTATTTTGGTTTTCTCTGATGACATGAGCGACCCCAGATAACCAGAGGCCGATGCCTATCTTCAAAATAAATAAATAAAAAAAAGTTATCTGATGCACAGTCCTGTGTCCAGACCCCCATTGGGGAAATTTGGGTTTGCAGCGGCAGGGTAAAGGGTAGAGCTGTAACTGGGTAGGAGAGCAGGACGTGCTACATGCCAGTCCTGCCTCAGACGGAGCGAGACGAACGATGTGTTTAAATGGTGAGAATGGTATGTCCCCAGTGTTCCTGTATGTGTAGTGTGAGGTGTTTCCATGGAGCAGCAGAAATCAGGAAAAGTTCAGGTGGGTGCAAAACAACGTCTGGGAAGTCTAAAAGATGTGGCTGCCTTATGAGATGAAAAGCAAAAGCGTGTTTTGGGTTTCTTTTTTAATTTTCTTTTTTGGCCAGGTAGAATAGTAAGAAAGAAAAAGGATTTTGTTACTAATTTCACTAATTTCACTTAAACAGTTTTAGTGTGACGGGGATGCTGCTGATTTTCCATACGTAGCCATTCCTTTCTTTACGTATCAAATAGCTGTATGAGCTTTCACAGGGTGAGTACTGTTATCAATCCTTGACAAAGGTCCCAGAGGTTTCAGTGCGAGTCTCTGAAGTGGGAGGCAGTGCAGACTGGGTAAAAACCAGAGAGAACTGCGAATCTCAGGTGGTTATAAATTGCTTCGTTCTCGCTTTAAATTCCAGCTAAATAAGTCCGACAGTTGTAAGTGCATTAAAATGTAGAGAGGACTAAATAATTTTGCAGAATACTAAGTTTTTGCTATGTACCCACACCACTCATGAATCCAGATGTTTTGTGTATTGATCACAAGATACTCGTGTCCCTAGATTATGAAAACATACCTGTTTGTATTAGCAAGATGAATGTTTAACTAATTTAGTAGTCAGGTCTTCTGTCTGCGATCACTGTAAACATTTGCATTGATTAGAAGGAAAAACAAGGCCTGTTTGCAAGGCCAGAAAGTTGGTTTCCCTCAAGCTGATTTTTTTGTTTGTTTGTTTTGTTTCAATTACATGTTTTTATTATGATTTTTTTTTCCAAAATAAATTTTAGGCATTTCTGAAAGGATTGTAGAGAAATAAGGTGTATAGATAGTCTTACATTTTCATATTTATGTGTGTCTGTCTTCTGAAGTTTGTGGAATTCCTTGCAGATCTGCTTTTGTATTAAACCTTCACTCTGAAACAATTCCTCCCATTTTGTACTCTATAGAGCTGTAATATTTGTCCAAGGATGAGCTGCATTCGACATTTTGTTAACTGAAATGGGAAGTGACAGACTGAGTAAAAGAAAATCTCCGTGCCAAAGAAACAGATATTGCTTCTTTCTCACGGATTACTGTATGCCTGGACACTGAGGACTCTGGCATTGCAGACGCACTAAGGTTTCATATCGATCCATGTTAGACTAATTTGATCAAAGGAGAGACTGCTGTAGTATTTGATTGAGATGGTCAAACATTGGGAATGCTGTGCAGGAAAAAGAGGGGTTGGAAAGGGACGTTTGAAAAAATAATACAGATTTGTTACATGTTGTTTGCATTGATTTTCACTATGGATATATATCTTTTTATGGTGGCTATTTTCAAAATAATAGCGTAATAGGTAATGCTCTGCTACATAATTTTGTGTTTTTATTACTTTTTACTGATATTTATAGAATAACCGTTGAAGAGTGTCAGTACTTGCACACTCAGCAAACACGTTTAGTGCAGCATGAATGTTTTTTGGCCAAATACGAGAAAGCTGTCGTTATCATGCACAAATATGAAGCTGAAAAATACCTGAAGACCTGCAGAGGAGGTTCTGCAACGTGGGCATGAGAAAGTATAGATTATATTTGAGTCTTGCAGAAGTAGGTCTTGAGCTACAGGGAGTGCTCCATCCAACAGAAGACAGCCTTCGCTCTGCTTGTTAGTTCAGGTTTATCAGGCTGTGACTTCACAGGTCAGTCAGTGGTGATTGTGCTGGTCTGAGGAGTCCCTGTCCGTGATGGATTGCTGCCATGCTGCAAGAAAGGGAAGAGGTGGGGGGTTACGTAGTACTGGGAGATGATCACAATTTCAGACATTCCTTTGTCACATTTGTTTTGGAAGAACTGGGAGCCGTGAAAAAGCAACGCATGAGGGTAATTCAGCCCCCCTGCACACAGGGAGAAGGGATGTTGGGGTGCTGTGTCCCACTGCGTCTGTTGTTCTCCAGGTTCTTCACCATCTTAGTGGTTGAGACCAGGAACAACGGTATCAACTAATTGACATTCATCTCTCTCAACTCTCCCAGGCCTTTTGCAAGCTTGACTGAGGCGGCGTGCCCTGCTCTCCCTTTCCGTAGGTGTAGCAGGGACCGTGCGTTTGCTGTAGAGTCACCACTTCAGGGACGTACAGCTTGGCTAAAGTGAAAGAAGTCCAGTGGGATTTTTCTTCTCAGTCTTTACTTGTGTAAAGGAAACAGATGATCTGAAAATTACGTTGTCTAAAAGTTTAATATTAAGAAATGGGTAACCATTAGCCTACTATAATTCCCTGGCTAATATCCTAATTTTGTTACCGAGCTTAGTGTTGGATACCTTCTGTCCAGTCAAATAAAAATCACACCAGAAGCACCCATTTTGTATACACGGACAAAAGACTGGTTGTATAGTGACATCGTATAAGCCTTAGTGAGACAGAAAGGGTAGTTATCACATAGTCTCATTGCATCATTTGCAGAGCAGTTATTAGTTTTATTTTTGCTTGTAGTTATAGCTCAGGACAGCAAAAATGTTGTACATTGCCTGGGGTTTGGGGTTTGTTTTGTTTTTTGACTCATAGCATGCTTTGTCAAGAGTGCATTTGTTAGTCTCGCTGTCATATTTAAAGACGTACCAGGATCCTACTGGACTGTCAATTGCTTTTCATTACCCTTGTCTTTGCTTGCAAAGGTCATCACCTTGCATGTGAATCAAATTGGGAAAAGAGTGTTTTCTTTGGAAGTGGAATTGTAGTCTGAATGAAAAGGCAGTGCTGTTTGAGAAAGTTGATGTAACATATTCCTGAGCTTCCTTTCAACTCTTACATAAAGTTAATCCGGCACCTTTGTGTGGGCAGATTGTATTCTTCCCTGTCAGAGTTGCAGTTGCTTTTGTTTTGTTTCACATTTGAATAATACATTTGATTACCATGGTAAATGTTGCAGTGTATGCATGCCTGACTGTAGTGCCTAATTAACTGATGATAACAAGGCAGGATTGCCCTCTTCTCTTTCATAAGCAATCATATACATGACAGTTCTTTTATCTTTCTTCAAAATGGACTTGCTCTCCTGACCCTTAAGCAGCTCCTGTTTTGTGTGTTTACCTCTGATGTCTTTGCAAGACGGTTAATTTTCGGTGGCATATCCTATCTAGTTGTAATTAACACATCGAACAGCGAAAAAATAGTTCTGCTTGCAGATGCCTAATGGAGGAATGCTTTCTTCCAGTAATTATACAGCTTATTTTACTGATTTGCATTGACCTACAAGGATTTTTTATATTTTTTTTTGAAGCATCTACAGTGGTATAGTCCTATTTAGGTAGGGAAAACAAACTAAAAAAGTAGGTTAATTTGCTGTTATTTATACACATAAAGTGAACTTAGAAGCCATCGGTGGCAAGTTTGGTAAAGGTTTGCATTTAGCAAAGTGAAATTGGAGGTAAGCAGTGCTGTCGTCTTGTGTGCATTTAATCCTGAAGTCGAAGGCCTGTTCTTATAATTAGAAACTTCAAGAAGCACTTGACCTATTTTAAGGAGGCATTAAAGTCACATGTATATAAAGCAAATATTTTCCAGCATTGTATCTTAAAAAACCTGCGCTTACATTTCAGATAAATGAGACTAGCACTTCTATTTATCGTTTTATAGCTAGGCTGAGATTAAAGCCGTAATGAATACAAGTTCAAAGAGAGGAAGGTATAAGAGAAAAGGTTGGTACTTAGAGCAATAAAAACAGGGGCAAAAAGAACAGCTTTTCTGAAGGACTCAGGCTGGAATAATAATGATAGAATTGTCTAAATCGATATATCTCTTGTCAGCCTCACGTCTGATGTTTGAATCAGTCAGGCCTTTTCTGCAAGAGCTTTCCTCGGGAATATTGAATTATTTATTATTTGTATCTTTTTTCCTTCCTTTTCTGATGATTTTTTTTCCGTGGTTTTTTTTTTTTTTTTCCCTGACTTAGTAAAATTTGTTTTTTATGCTGCCAGGTTCAATGTTGTCTGCTGTTTGATAAATAGCAGTAATTGGGTGTATAGCAGAAGTCGTGTAAAAATGTATGACTTCAATTACATCTAGAACAATTTTTTCTTTATATTGATCTTCTTTTTCTGTATAAGATCTGCTCTTCATAGCCTCCAGTGCTGAGTTTTTAAAGAATTACTCTATGTCCATATGTTGGCATGCACTTTTGAACCCATGCATCTTTTTTAAAAAAAATGGAATGCTCTCTTGAATCAGTTCTGCCTGAGCAGTAAGTGAAAAATTAGAGTCATTCAAATAGTGAAATATTCATAGTGTATTCTAGTCAGATAAGGGATTGCATTACTTTAAAATTGCAATGCATACTTACAGCCCCTGTTTCTCTTGTCTGAGATAATGAAATGATGGTACTGGCCAATTAATGAAAACATCTTTTATTAACAATTATAATCTAGATAAAATTAAAATACGTGTTTTGAAAAGTCACTTCCTTGCGGTAAAGCTCTGCTCATTTGGATCCACAGTTGTACACCATAGTTTTTAGCTCGGTAAATATTATCAAAGATGCTAATGTAATAGAAACGTACTGTCTGTAATTTCAAATATTGTGTCAGAATTCTCATTGTGTTCCAGCTTTGACATTTTTAAATTGTCTCTTTGCTCTTTATGTCAGTGCATGTGGGAATAAATAATGTGATCCAAATGTTTGATGGTGATTTATGATAAAATGAGTTAGTGTATTCGTCCTGAAACATCTTTATAGAACAGAACAAAAGATGGACTGAAATTCACATTGGTACTGGGATTATGGTTTGCCCTGCTGTGGGGTGATGGATGGTTAGAAGTTCAGCTCCGAATCCAGGCTTTAGCAGAGTTCAAGGCTGTTGGCATTGGGTGTTTGCTTAGGGTGCTGCTGTCGTCGGTTATGCACGTTGGTTTTCATTTGTGTGAATTTTTGAGGCAGATGCAGTGGAATATCGCCTTGTCCTTATTAAATATATTTTTGTTCATTACATAAGTCTTTCCTTGCTGTGCTTCATGCTTCAAACTCTTCTCAAGTGCGATTCAAAGTAAAGGGTTATATAAACAGTCATATTTATGCCATCCAGCGGTGGATCAAAGGGAATATTCCTCACAATTGTGGTTAATTTATGTCATTTGAAAATGTAATTAACTCATGATTATTGCCTGCTTTATACAGTCCTATTCTGCGTTTCTGAAAAGCAGTCATGCTCTGGGTTGCTAGTGGACAGGAGTGCTAAACAGACTGGCTATAGCCTGCATCCTGCAGTCCTTCCTCTGGTACGCGCCCCGCTGTCATTTCTGGGAGGGGATAAGTGAGAGCAGGAATCGCAGATTGTGCTTCAATAGTTGCAGTAATTAAGTGAATTGGTAGAGATTCTGTTTTTTTTTTTGCTAATTCTGAGGCTATGTTTGAGGCTGTTAATATGTGTATCCTTCGGAATGTGTATGTTGGCAAAGAAACACCTCCCGTCTCTGAAGTGTTTTGTTGAGGAAACCCTAACTTTAAAATAATCCTTTAGAAACAGCCGTGTTACGTAATTTATATGAGGAATGTCAAGAAATGCTTGAATTGTTCGGCGGATCATCAGCTGAAGCTGGGGTTAAATAGATAAAAAGAAGTTGGTGGTGTTTTTACCCCAAGTCTTGTTTAAGCCTCGCTAGTCTTCTGTTTTTTCCTGTAGCAGTTTGACAAAATTGCCTTTCCTACCAGCAGCCTGTTAGGGGCTGTGCACAGAAACAAAACCCTATTGTTTTAGATTTTCTTTCATATCATGTAGGTGTCTATGCCATACCACCCACACAGTAAAGCAAGTGAGCTGTGAAATATATTCATTGTTAGAGTACAGGGGAAATGGAGGCAAGCAATCGGCAGTAATAATGTACGACAGCAAGGGGAGGCTGCCAACATTACCTGCATTATTTCGGTTGCCTTTTTCATTATAGGTTCGGGAAATAGGCAGCAATTCGATTATGGCATGATTTGGGATGGAATTGCTTGCCGTTCACTGACCCTGTCACAAGGGGATCAAATGAGAAGTCAGCTCAAATAAAGTTTATAGTGCATTAACTGGACCAAGCATTGCCTAGCCTGGGAGCATGATTTTTCATCTTCCAGGGTTTTGTAACTGCTTCTCAGATATATTTGTACCTTAAGGGGAGGGGGGGGAGGACGAGTGGGAGAGAAAAAAAAAAAAATGAAAAAAAAGGAGGATTGGCTGAGATGTATAGGAATGAGCTAGTTGGCCAATAGTGTACGTTCCCCTCCCCTCCCATGTGCAAATCTTAGCTCCTCTCTAGCTTGTGAGAAGCAGCATGATTAATAACACTGAGAGAACCTGCTGTTGGATTATTAATTTTCCATCCTTTTTCCCTTCTCTTACGCATACCCCTGACGTGTTGCCTTTTTTAAAAAAAGCTTTTCTTTTTCTCTCCCCCCCCTTTCCTTTTTTCCCTTTTTTTTTTTTTTTTTTTTTTTTTTTTTTTTTCCCCATGGAGCTAACCACTAGCCACTAACGTTCTCGTGGCTATCCAACCCTGCAAGGGCTTACTTCACAGTGGGGTGAGTTTGTATATTAAAATGGATTCTGCAAAGAAGGAGCAGCG
>VWZZ01004527.1:916419-1033270 GCA_013399095.1 Psophia crepitans | reverse complement strand
AAAAAAAGAAAGCAAAGCCATCCCTGTGATGCTTGATTACAGTACAGTTGCCTTTAGCTAAAACTAGAGTTAATGCTGACCTGGAAGGCAAGAAATGTGTTGCAGTGTCTGCCTGTTAGTTCTGGAGAGTACTGCACTGCATGGACAGATCAACGTTGCTTCTCATTATTCAAACTAATTAAAATTGACCCTTTAGAAACCTTGATTGCATAGAGAGGGTGCAAATTGATAGAAAATGGGAGCTAATGGTATGTAATTGGACAAGCTGCGTTTTTTTTGTTGGTGATGCTCGTGTTTTCTTTTTTTTTTCTTTTTTTTTTTAACAAGGCTTTTACAAGACTCATTGTAAAGAAAACAGGTTTTGTTTTGCAGTCACAAATATATCATTGTTAAGTTTTGTGGGGTTTTTTTTTTGTGTGTGTGTGTGTAATAATCATGACAAAATATAATTTACAAATCAGTGGGGTGATTTGCTGGGGGAGTCTCATGCCTGCTGGGGACAGTTTAGCCCAGGTTTGGTACAGTGGGTGCTGATAATGTTTACACGTGCATGTGATAGCGTGGGGTTCTCTCTTTTGATTCGCTGACCGGGTCATGTGTCCAGTCTATATAAAGGAAATATGTGATGTAGGAGGTCCGTTTCAATTCCACATGTCTAGATTTGATGAGTTGTAGGAAGTATATTATGTTATAATAGCGTGCAATGTATTTTATTATTTCAAATTCAGGTAGGAGGTTTAAGAAATTTCCTTTTGTTAATTCACATTATAATACAGCAAAATACCGTGAATTTTGTATCTTGAAACACATTAAAGAATATATAGACTTAGTTAAAAAAGAGAAACATTGGTAAACGAATACCAAGTGATATTTTTATATATATCTCTGTATGTGTATATGTACGAACAATTGGTAGTTTTGTTTGTGAAAGGAGCAGACAAGGCGATGCATCAAGAAAATACTGTTCATGTGTTTTTACTGGAGGTACGACAGGGGACGAGGCAGTGTTCTTTTTTTTTTTTTAAACCTGTGCAATACTTCTTAAGTGATAAGGAAACAAGTGTAATATAGCTGTTTTGGATTTATATAACATACGCATTGCAACTGGTTTTAATTTAATGGTTACCCTGAATTTGTGTATTCATATTGTGTCTTGTGATTTAAAAGCATTGGTACAAGAAGACAAAAGATTTCCTACCTAATGCCAACACAGATAGTATATGTGCAGGCATTCTGCACGTTATATCATAGAATATCTCCAGTTGGAAGGGACCCATAAGGATCATCGAGTCCAAATGCCGTATATATGTATGTCTTAAATATATATATATTGATATATGCCATATAATATGTCTTTAAGCATTTAGCTGGAAGGAAATATTTTGTAAACTTAAGGTACTCTTTTTCTTGTCAGCTTTAAAAAATGTATACTGTAAACAAGCTAGTATAACAGATTGTCAGTACCCAGTGTATTTTGGTACTGTCTTAATAATACCCCACGTAATGAAGTCTTTCTATGTGGCACGCATGTTGTCATTCTTGATTTTCAGTTACGCTTTATTAGGAATTCTTACCTTACTGTGGAAGGACCTGTTTCATTCCTGGAAGGTAGTTCATAATGTCGTTACAAAGATTCCAGTTCCAGTTGGAGATGCACAGAAAACCTGGAGGCAGTGCTTTTTTTTACTGATTTATTTATTTATATTTATTGCCTGTGAGGTTATCAGTATATTAGTAGAAGGAATTGTCATTGATTAATTACAGAGCCCTAATCCGTTTTTTATTCCTTTTCCCTATGTTAATGTTAGTGATACCACGTCTCGATATGCACGGATGCTATGACATACGGTGCAACAGAACCACTGAAACTGTTGTAGCTTGTTGTTCTTACAAAAGTATTGATGGTTATACATTTTATTTTTAAAGATATGTTTTACTTTTGATTTTAGAATATAACTGCTCCTCTATCGTGCTGAAACATACTTAAACACGAAAACAATAAATGTATTTGTGAGGCTAGTTCCATTCTTCCATTTGTATATGCTGTATGTTTTCACCTACTCCCAGGGAGCACTAGCCTGATGTGCCTGTCTCAGGTAATGCCTTATTTTGCCAGTTAGCTAGTGTAATAGTAGCTTTGCAATATTTCTTATGCTAAAACACAAGTTTTGGGTTTGTGGTTTTTTTCAGTATGACTATACATTCATTAATTTTGCTCTTTTGGATACTGAGAAATTAGGTCATGTAAAACAGTAGCAAGAAATGTAATTTTTTGAGTGAGCAGTCGAGCCAACCGTCTTGCAACTCAGACTACAAAGGCAGAATAAAACTTTGTGATCTCTAAAATGGTTATCATTTATTGGGCTTGTTGATTTTTAGACCCCAACAATTATATATCTGTCAGGTGTTACGAAGCTCGTGCTTGTAGGCTTTGCTGAATTTTATAATCTAATACAGGGTTATGATACATTAAAAAAAATCAATAAAAATAAAAATATCAATAAGATTGTCTCCAAATTAAATAGTAGGTGTTTGCATTTTTCATTTTGTTTGTACTTTTTACTAAAAGTATAAATAGCCGGGAATAAAATAACTGATAGGGAATAATTCTGCAACAACTGCTTGAAAATATGTAATGGGTAAAATCTTTTCCACTGTTCATGCGTGGAACAGTGTTGCTCTAGCACGGGGATTTTCTTCACCTTGTAAGTGACAGATTTGTTCGTAATCCTGCCTCCAAACCATGCAAGTGTTAGTTTATCTCAGTGTGCAGTCACAATCTTGACACACATAAATCATAACCTCAGTAATCTCAAGAACGTGCAGGATTGGTGAACACAGACTGTTTATTTTTTCAGCCTTCATTTGTTTTATAATCCATATAGTTAACTGTTCTATCTATCTGTCTGCCATAATCACATATTTTGTGGTAAAAATAGATTCCTTATCTCTGTAGGTCGGTACTTATGATGTATCCACACCTCTAAAGGCTACTGTTAGTAATTCCTAAAGCTCTTAGGGAAGTGATTAGGGAGTCATGATTGCTCACAAATTGAGTCTTTTTTCTGCTTGACACTGATCCTGTGATAGTCTCCCCACTTAATCCTCACTAGCAATTTGCCTATAGTTGCAGCTAACAGGAGGTGATTAGAGGGGAGTTGCCCACTGCCTTTTTACTTCTGTTGTAGTGGCATGTTAGACAGAGGCTAGTGAATCAAAGCTGTTTTCCTATTAACTCAACACCTCCTAATGCATTAGAGCCACTTTTATCTAATAACAGTGTTCAGCTTCTAGCGCTATTCCAATGTTGTTTGGTATTCCTTTTAAAACAGCACAATGGGCATTTTTTAAATGAACAAAAAGCATATAGCAGGATACCCAGAGATGAAAGCAAAATAATGAGATGAACAGGTCTAATCTTTTATCAGCACATGCACGTAACCCCCATTAAAATTACAGAGGATTTTCTCCCTGCATCGGTAGGCAAGTAGACTCCACTTTCTCTAAACATTTCTTTAATTGGGATCCCGGTGACAGGTAGCTGATGTAATACTTTTGAAGTGATAATGGAATACATTTGCAAGTGAGAACAGCACCAAGGAGAGGGTGATAATGAAGAGTTAACTTTTCCAAGTCTTAGCTCAAGTGAAGAACGATATGAAAGGTGAAAATTTCTAAGTATTTACTACTTTTTATTTTGATGCACCTGCAAAACATGTCAAGGATTGGTTGACTTCTCTTGTTTTATTGGTACGGTACAGAATCTTCACCCTGAAGCTTGTGTTCTCTGACTTTGGTAAGTTTTATTTTAAAAACTTACTGTTTTATCCTTTACTACTTTATGGAGTGTGTTCCTAATTATTTTAGTTTGTTTTAAAGAAGCTATAGTGATGGATTTACGACCTCTGGAGTGACATACAATCGAAGAAGTGTCCAACAGCAAGCTGACTTGGGTTTGGGTTTTGAAGTCCTTTTTTAAGATTCTCAGCCTGCATCAAATACAGTGCATATATATATATAGTGTTTGAAACACAACTTCTTGGCTTTACGGAGTCTACCACTGTAATCTTTATATTACATGCATGTTTATATTAAAGGGACTGTGACTAAAGCCACTGCCCAGGTTAAATGAGCTAGTTCAAGTGCAAAAAGAGAGAGGTGGCAGTTAACGAGGACATACCTCCCTAACTGGTAAGTAGGTTGGTTGAGGTGCAAGGAGCAGAAGAGGTGGCATCTCTAGTTCTTTCACGGTTTGCCTAACAATCTCTGTCTGTCATTTAAACTTCTTTATCACCTTTCTATTCTTGAGGATTGTCTTGCTGATGATGAAGTCATATTTCAGGAACACATTAGTGAATGTATTTTAATTTACCTGCTTTTGAAGTAGACTGCTAAAATATAGGAAAACATGTAATAGTTAGGCATTGGCTCAGACTCAGCTCATCCCACTGAGAGACACAGAAACCTCAAAAATATCATCTCTGATCACAACTCCCTATTTAATTTCATCCTACAGGACAAGAACAAACAAAACTAGGCAAAGTTTTCTGCTTTTAGGTTGTTTAGAGATTATTTTATATGCAGCACGCACAGGCACGTGTGTATGGATAGCTAAGTAAATGCATCTGTCAATCCCAAAATTGTAAAAGGCGTCACCGTTTCTTATTTTGTCACAGGTCCATTGCATATTTTGCCAATACATCTTCAAAGCACACATGTTCTCTGAAAACAATAAACCTTATTTTGCTCGGTGTCAAAAATGCTGTTTTCAAGCTAGGGCTTTTTTTAAGAGAAGTACAAAGTATGGGAAGATCCTAGTGCCAGGGTTTATGCCTCTCTTCATTTGACTGGCAAAAGCAGATAGGGCAGTAACAATGGTCTAAATCAGGTCACTCCAAAATCGCTGTTCCTTATTTTTCATTTCACAAACTGCTGTTGTCCTGTCTGGAGCTGTCAACTATATAGAAAAAAGTTTTCCTGTTATCATGTTTGCCAGTCCAAAAATTCTTCTCTTGTGTTAAATCCTTGGAAGCATGCGGTCGGGTCATTAGGGAATCCACAATGTAAGAGAATTCTGTTATGGAACCTATTTTGCAGGAAAAATTTTGATCAGGAACTCTGTTACCCTTCAGTCTTCAATTTTGAAGACTTTACCCATTTTGTCTTCAGTTAGACATTGTGTTTCTCATAATTAATATGGCTGAAAAAAAATCTATCCCATAAATTTGCATAAGGAAGCCAAGTAATAACACCTATCATTTGTCCTCTTGTCTTAGAAATGGAAGACAAATGAATAAACTGTTTTCTGTTGTATATTCATTTGTGTCTTTTCTTTATGTGGCAAATACTGAACGTTAAAAATGACACATATTCTCTTCTGTAGAAGCTACTGAGCTTCTGATGTTATAAAACTATAAGGCAAAAAACCTTTCAGAACTATTTCTGAGTTGTTTTTCATGCTTTTTGAAGGTACTAGATGCAGAACCATTGAAAACATATGTAGTCTCTTCACAAGACACATTGCTGTAAACTACTGCCTGACAGGGCATCCGTCTTCTGGAGGTGCAGGACTGCTTAATATCTAGGGCTTTAAAGTCTGGTTTGTTTATTTAAGTAATAAGTGTGCCTTAGTAGCAAGGTGAAATACTGCCAATTCATTTTTTAGAAGGAACTAAAACGTGTTATGCCGTGTCCTATCTTCTGTGCCATTTTCATAAAGGAGACTTTTTTCTGAAGTTTTGCTGAAATAGCTGAAATTTAAAATTTCCACAGTTATGCAGGCAAAACCTGTATTTTTATTCATGTGAGCAATCAATTGTGAAAGGACACACCATTATTTTCGTATTTTTTTGACTTAATAAAGGTAATGGTTTTATCCAAAGGTAGATTTCCATAGTATAATAGACTGACTTTGCAACTTTGTTAGTTAAACTACTTTTCTGTCCTTTTTTTTTTTTTTTTTTTTTTTTTTGGAGGACTTGAGGTAATGGAGGGCTGTAGCAGAAAAGTAGAACAGTTTTTAATTGATAATTGCAGCCCAGAAGTGTACAGAGTCCGTATAGATGTATGGAAGTGTACAAAATCACTGCCCCGAAGGAACAGGACTACTAGTGATGTTAGTTACAGTGGAAAAAAAAACTATGAGATCGATGAAATCTGAATGGATTCAGATTTCATGCTATTAACAGCTTGCTGTAGTTTACCCAGGGTTTAATTATAAAATCGGACATTGCAGGATTTTATTCTTTCATCGTCAAAGTCTCTCGTGCCCTCCTTAGTCTAATGTAAACCAGCTTTTCTCCTGGGGTGTGCTGTGGTGTCCTGCATTTAGGTTGTGGCTAGAAGTGATTTCAAATTCCAAGTGAATGCTCAGGACACGTTGTGAATCTATGTCGGGATAAAAACTGTGTACCTGCAGTCTCCTCTCTCACTGCCTCTGGAAGGAAACCCCAGGTCCATCAGGTAGAAAGGGACAAGGACTGCAGTGTTTTTCAGAATACACCTACCCTACAATGTGTTCAGAACTGCAGTGCATCATAAACGAAGCACAGCTCCATTTATGGTTGCAGACACTGGTTCCTGAGGTGTGAGGTACTGGCATGCAGTTCCTTTTACAGGGGTCATCTGTTAGCACACAGATGTTCTGGTTCCTTCAAAATGCAGTTCCTCGCTTCACAGTGACTGTTTAAACACCGTTGGGATGTCCTGCTTGCCCAGTCTGTGATTTTAGGATAAAAATGTGAAAATAGGTACGGGGGAGAAAAAGCCTGCTTTGTTCATTTCCATAGGAAGAAATTCGGTTTGGTCTCCAAGAGTAAAATTGAATTGTGTTGTACTGAAGCACCGTGAGTAACGCAGACATGGCACATCAAGCAGTGGTCTTAGTGTTACCTGTGCTGCTTTTTTCTTTAATGGTCAGGCTGTAGTGCACCCAATTGGGCTGGGTTGTCAGGTATTTTTAGAGTCTCATTTCTGACAAAAGGCTTTCAAAAAGCGCAGTGCAATGAGCAGCTCTGTCATTGAGGCACAGACTGCACTTCAGAGAAGTCAGGTCTGTAATGTTCTCATCACCACAATTTGAAGGTTGGGGAGGGAGGGCAGGCAGGCTTCAATGACTCCATACAACTAAGGCTGATATTTTGGCTGATATTGGGGTATTTTAATAATCAGTTTTTAGAGAATTGCCACTTTTTCGAGCATATATTAAAAATTACAGGAAACAAAAGCAATTCTAGCAGCTTTTCTGTCCATAGTCTACAGAGGACAGTCAGCAAAAGGTGGATTAAATAATTTGTACCTCCCATCACTCTCTTGATAGCAGGCTGCTTCTGTCCGGGAGCAGAAAAATATGGCTCCATACCTCACCCACCCCCCAGGGCAAATAAGGGAACAGTGCCAATGAGTATGCCCTGCTCTTCCTTGTACCTGTGTAAGCGCGTGTGCAGCTATTCATTGAACCAAATCATGAAACTTATCTGGGTGAAGTTAACCAATTTGCTCTGGGTTCATTTAACCTGACTGATATTCCCAATCTTGTTCACCCATATCCATACATGGACTTGTGAGTGGACCCTTCAGAGGTCAGGGTGGACCATTGGAAGAACGATAGAATCATAGAATGATTGAATCACAAAATGGTTTGAGTTGGAAGGGACTTCAAAGATCATCTAGTTCCAACCCCCCTGCCATGGGCAGAGACACCCTACACTAGATCAGGCTGCCCAAAGCCTAATCCAACCTGGCCTTGAAGACTGGTACCACCTTCTGGAAGTAGTCCCTTCTTCTGCAAGCATATCATCTAAATGCTTTTGTGACCTTTCAGTTTTCATATATGTAAGACCCACAGTTCAGTAATGGGAAACTTCCCCTGTCTGATATTCCATTCTTACCTCTTTCATGAGAGGTGGTCACATAACATGTTTGCTTTTCAGTGTTGGAGATGGGGAAACACGTATTTACAGCTTAGAATTTTTCTTCATTAAAAAGTCCCAAAGAGAGCGTACTGTTAAGGAGGGATTACCTTATGAAGAACTGGTCTAAGAAAACAAAAAAGTTTGCACAATCAGCATGGCTATGCTAATAATTTTGGTCATGAAGGCATCAAGATCTCAATTTCCTGACAGCGATGAGTTTATTTCTTTACAATGATAGAAAATACCAGATTTCACTGGGATTTCACTGGGATATCAAAGTGGGAGATAATCATATCTGAAAATGCTTGCTTTTCTTTAGTACCTTGACAAAGTTCCTTGGTTTCAGTGATGCTTATATTATATATGCTTCTTTATATAGAATAGTAAGAGGTAAGCATTTTTGGTTAGCTCCCTCTTGCATCAGTTTTGTTGCTTTCCTGAGGAATTTCTATGGTTACTATTTAGGTTGTGGGGAATTTCAGAGATTTGACAGTGTGAAATTTATGGGCAAACTTTCACCCTCATCTTTTGAAGGCTACCTAAAGATAGCAGGACTTTGGGATTATAATTTGGACATTGAACTGTAAGACTGGTAGCATTTTTGCTTCTGCGATGGGCTGAATGGAAGTCTTTTGAATAGCCGGGAAAACAACCATGTGAGAAATGTGTTGATCTAAACCAAAATAAATTTGGTTTGCAAACAGAGCCACTGCTGTCTTTAGAGAACTGGTGTAACAAGTGCCCAGTGAATGATACTAAAATAAATGAGTAGTCATATTGTTAATTTTCTGTTCCTGAGTGTTTTTACACTAGATCTACATGGCAAACGATGTAGTATGTTTTATATGTGCTACAAATGGACAAAGCAGGGAGGATGTGCAGTTCAGAAAAAAAACCACCACCAAACAACTTGGATCTATGCAGTGTGTTAGGACGAGACTCTTGGTTTCTGAGAGCCATCATGATCAACAACAACAAAGAAATCCATCTAAAGTATTCCTGATACACATTGCCTTGCTGACACTCAGTCTAGAAGAGAGGTAATCTCAGGGGATCGTGGGAAACACCCACAGGAGATTGTACACCTCAGTAGTGTGTCTGGAGCTCAATATAACTTATTCCATTACTGTGACAGTATATACCGTAGCTTGTATAAAAATATTTGCACCACCGGCTGTCTTATTGTGCTAAAAAAAAAATAAACCCAGTATCCACTTCAGAAATGTCATAACGACAGCCTTCTGCTCCTGGCTGCTTCACTGCGTTGTTTTCACCAGGCTTATTTATAACATTTCAAAACTCAAGATAAAACCGGCAAGGGTTACTAAATGCACAGAAAACGTGCTCATCTTGGGACGTCTGTAAGTGAAACAGCATAGGAGGCCAGAAAGTGTTTGTATACAATCGTAGAATGGTTTGGGTTGTCAAGGACTTTAAGGATTATCCAGATCTAACACCCCCGCCCCCCGTCATGGGCAGGGTCAGCCTGTACTAGACTATTTAGGAATATAGTATAGTTTTACTTTCTTTCCAGATTTTTCACTAATTTTACACTGAAAATCTAGTCATGAACGAAAATGATAAGCAACTTGCACATAAAGCCAAGAATTTATTACTAATGTAATTGAAATCTCAAGTCTAGGCAAAGAATTATTAATAGTACAGGTTTATTTTTTTCAAAAAGATAAGAAGAAAATAAACCATCACAGAACAAGTCTCCATTATAATAAAACAATTAAAAGTGTTGCCCAAGTAACTTATGTCCTCCATTTTAGCAAATGGGGACACACAAGTTTTTTTTGGTGACGCTTAACAGGATTGTGTCAACAACTCCAGACTTTTCAAAGAAATGAAAGAAGTTTGGAGACATCATCACAGAAGTACACAAAATTGTGTGAGAGTGCTACCTGTTATTTCATAGAGCCATGAGAGGTCATGCTGTAAATACCTTTGGGAAGTCTGTTCTGCATAGTATCCTGTTATATGAAAAATATGTTATATTCTGTAGCAACTTAGTTTGACCAGTCACAGCACTGAAAGTGATGTGCATGTTTTTGTAAGCATATATATGGTGCGGCCTCACCTTGAGTGCTGGATGCAGGTTTGGGCACCACAGTACTACTGAAGGACATGGTTTAGTGGTTAATAGGTGATGGGGGGACGGTTGGACTGAATGATTCTTGAGATCTCTTCCAACCTTAATGATTCTATTCTATTATATTCCTAGTGAGTGTCCAGAGGAGGGCAACAAAGATGATGAAGGGTCTAGAGGGGAAGGTGTGTGAGGAGAGGCTGAAGGTCCTGAGCTTGTTCAGCCTGGAGAAGAGCAGACCTAGGGCAGAGCTCATGGCAGCCTCCAGCTTCCTTCCGAGGGGGAGCCAAGGGGCAGGCGCTGATCTCCTCCCTCTGGTGCCCAGCGATAGAACCCCAGGGAATGGCCTGGAGCTGCCCCAGGGGAGGGTTAGGGTGGGGATCAGGAGAAGGTTCTTCCCCCAGAGGGTGGTGGTGCCCTGGCACAGGCTCCCCAGGGCAGTGGTCACCGCCCTGAGCTGGGCTGAGTTCAAGCAGCGTCTGGCCAATGCTCTCAGCCATCTGCTGTGATGGGGCTGGGCCTGTGTGGGGCCAGGAGGTGGGCTGATGGTCTTTAGGGGGCCCTTCCAGCTCAGGGTATTCTATGATTCAATGACATATCCCACATAGAAACCTTAGTTGCCTTTTCCTTCTGTTTTGACTCCCAAAGCATCTTCTGCATGTAAAAAAAAAAAAAAAATCACACTGGCTTTTAGTGCTTTAATCTCCTATTTGTTTTTCTTATCAAATCAAGATGATATTGGATTGATTCTTTCTGCACAGAGAGAGGAAGGTAGCAATGTTACATAGTCATAGCAGAAACAACGTATATTATCACATGCCTTTTTACTTTTTCTGGAACCAGGTTTGACAATAAATGAAAAGGTCTTTTCTGTTAGAGACACATTATTTAATAATGTACTGAAGTTGGAATGGACATATGCTACATGTTCTGTGACTTCTTTGCCTTGATTTCTGTTGACCACAGCATTTGGGTAATAGTCAGATTTAGTTTGGGTAATAATTAGATTTCCATTAAATAGGAAAGTCTGTGAGTTGAGGCAAAGCAAAACTGTATCATCTCAGCTGCCTGTTCATTCTGGGAAATGATAGCACGGTAAGTAAATACTGAGAGGAAGGAATAGCTTTGCTATGTGATTTGTCAAAGGATATGTTTAATTTGCTTTGAGTATGAGTGTTTGAATTTTCCAAGTTCAATTTTTGTGGGCTTGGGAAACACCTCACTATAAACTATCCAGAAGTTTAATTATCTTGTTCTGTTAGGTTAAATTACTAAACAGCTTCTTCAAAGATGCTGTTCTGTGTTTGAATAAATACAATATGCAAAAATGTGAAAATTGCTCCTAGTATGATACCCAAGTGGGATACAGTGGCTTTGTGGTGTCATATTTTGAGAAGTTATTTAAAGACACACAAAAGGACACTGCCACTCTGTTATTAATGTCAAAAATTGTTGATGGTCTGTGCAGTGTGTTTTTCTAATTAGAGGAAAGCTGTAGAGTACCATTGCCGTAATCGACATGGGAACAGAAACTCAGCAAAATTTCATGTATTTTCAGTGAAACTGCTCCTCAGCAACATAAAAATGGCTTTTATAACATAAAGGCTGTAATTAGAATAAGTCAAATCAGTTGGAAACGATTAAAACCAGAACAGGCTAAGCTGCCTTCTAAATATTTGTCTGGAGATTAGCCCTACTCTTACAGCCCCTGAGAAGCATCTTTGATTTACTTATAATGCTTGACGTGGCAAAGATAATCCTGCAGAAGGCAAATGAACACAAATTTAGATGTGCTGTTTGGCTCTCTTTGTTGATTTGACAGGAGGCAGCATATTGGAAGTGATGTTGGAGGAATGAGTATAGGGTCACATTAGACAAATTGCTTAGCCCCCCCACCCCCGATCATCAATTTAAATTCTTTTAAAAATGTACTCATTCTTTGAAGCTTTTAGGATGCACTTTAGAAGTCCATGTGGAATAATTTTCCACATGTCTGTGCGACAGTTGATGTGAGTCTCATTGTATTTAAAATTATAGTCCTGAGATGGAACTTTCTGCTTGTTGCTTGTCTGACATCAGCTATTAAAATACAAGTAAAGCTTGGCAGGTATAAATTTGAAGAAGAAAAGAGATTATGTAAGAAGATCAGAATTGTTAATATTAACCAGCTAGTTGTGGAAGAATAGTGATTTACTCTGTAGAAGAGTTCTGTTGGAAGAACAAACAAACAAACAAACCAGACCTTGGGTAGCCAGTTACTTACTGACACCCCTTTATTGTGCTTTCGATAGCCTGAAAGGAAAAGAGATATAGAACTGATGCGACTGATAGATTATAAATGTGGACTGGCTATTGCATTAGCAGGTAGATTTAATAGCATCAGCAGAAAGTAACTATTAAGAAAGCCAGCTTGTATTTTAGGATGATGAACTTCTACATTATCGTTAACACTTGACCGTACGTGATAGAGTGGTACAGAACGGTGAAAAATTGTTAAGTATGTAAAACTGGATGATTTGAAATGAGTTTGAAACATTAGTCAGCTTCTTGGTGTAGATCAAATGTGTACTTCACGTAGTTTTCCTCTCATAATCTCCGTAGCATCCCAAACTTTTTGTTTAGCTGGTGAAAATATAATCAGTCTAATGTATTCTCTTACTGAATTTTAAACAAGACCATTAAAACTCCTTTAACGTGCTAAAGTAAGCTTCAGAGAGGGTTTCCATTTCATCTTTATTGAACTGAGGCTATAGCACTCTTTCCCTTTGCACCACAGTGAGAGGCTGTCAATAATTCAATAGCCATGGCCTTGATGGGCCAGGGCCTAACTTAGACTTTAAACAGAGCCAAGCAGCTTGTCAAAGTGTGATGTGCTGTCAATGCCTGACTGATCTATACTGCATGAATTCTCCCTCAGCTCTTGATGTATCCCTGGGAATAAAAAGAAGGCAATTTTAGAAGCAGACCTAGTGTGAAGCACCTGTTTGTTTGGAATTTTTAATAAGGGAAAGTTGTGTTAGTAATGAAGCTCAATGAAGTCGTTGCATTTTTGCTTAGAGGACACTAAATTCCTGTCTAATAGCATCGGTGCGTTTCCAGCATCTTCAGGAAAAGAAGTTACGATGTTTGTAAATACGTCAGTGCCTTAGAGCAGGTTCTCTTGGAGCAATACTTAATAACTAATGACAAGTAACTTTCCTCAATCCAAATTACCTATTTACATCTTTCAGTTTTATTGATATTATACTATTAAAACTCAGTATTGCAGTAATGAAACTTTTTTCATAGCCATTTGTTTTCAGTTTTTTTCCCCACGGTGTAACTGACGTGTATGATACATTCATAGCCCTTCTAAATGCTCTGAATTTGCTTATATTTTATAATTTCTTTGGAAGCTGAAAAATTACTTGTTTTTCTAAGAAAATAGTTTAGAACAAAGTGCACTAATGTGGTAACTAGTAGTCTAGTTCTTTTACGCATTATGTGTAAATGTAAAAGCAGAATTATATCTAAGGTGCCTTTGAAAAGGTAGAAGAAAGCTTAATTAAGACCTTACAATATTTGAAAACAAAAAGCTAGCATTACTTCATGTGTACTTTGTTGTATTTTAAATCATTTGAATTGCAGTCCTTGTATTGCTAAGCTTCTCTTATGATAACATTTACTGGGATTTAAAAAAGTAACATTGCTATTCTCACTTTAAATGTATTTGTTTTGTCATTGTTTTCTTTACAAATCCACATTTTCTGAAGTTTCCGTATCTGCAGAAAGTTTCATGAGAAATGTAGGTTCTCAGCCTTCAGGTAATTTTTTAATAGAGACACAAGAGACTAATAGAAAAATAAATGAGTCCCTTTTAATGTTTTAGAAATACTGAAACTTTGTGCTAGTGGGTTTGATAAAGTCAGGGATTTTTGTAAAGCTTGTTGTATGTTTTGATTTTAAATAGCTTACTCCCCGAGTTCTCGTTTTTCAGAAAATGTGAATTTCAATATTTGATCTGCATTGATTATATTGTAGCTTTCATCCTTTGCACGGGGAAGCAGAGGAAACGTAGTGTAAAACATGATTGATAATGTTTCTCAACTAAGACTTTATTGTAGTGATGTGGGTGCCTCTTTCTCCAGAATGTGAAGCGAAGCCCCCACTGAAGGCCGTTGACAGTCCGATGTTCGCTAAAAATAGAACAATCAAAGAAGCTACCCTTCTTTTCCTATTTGCTACGTTGTTCCTTAAACTACCCATTAAATGGTCCTGCTTCATTTTAGTGTAAAGACACCGATCTGCTTAACCTACAGCTGAGAATTGTGTAAAGGGTTGTTGATCTGTGTTGGAGTTCATCTTGATGCTGGAGTAAGTAACACTGTATATGCAGCAATCAGGCAACGATCTTTGCATGAAATAAACTTCACACCCCACCACTTTACCTATGCTGCTTGAGGTGCTGTGTGCTCAGTGCACTTGTCAATGTGTTAGAGTAATTATATTGGTGCTACGCTTCTTGTGGCAATAAGCTTTTTATTAGAAAAATTGTGCATGACAAACTTAATACTCTTTGACACTGTTGCAGATCATGACTAAAATTCACATTTTGACCAGTGATCTTCCAAATAATTAATTCCTCCTGTTTAAGTACTTTTGACTTTCTGAGTGCATGTTTGTGCAGAAGAAAGCCAAAATAATATTTTTTTTTAAGTTTGACTTTGAAAAATCCTGTAGACCTTGATGCTGTGTTGCCTTGAGTGATGGGCTGAAGACAGTGAGGTTGTTACGCACCACCGTAGATGAGCAGAGAATGAACTTGATGAGAACAGCAATGTATCGTGTATGTACTGCTGTGCATAAAGTGAGAGCAAGGTTAAAATACATCATTGAATATTAACATGCTTGCAAAAATACAAGTGTAAAGACCCTCCTTTGAGATTGGAGTGAGACGAGGGGCTTCCACACTCTGACAGTTGTTTACGTTCTTGACTTAACTGCTTGACTGGGCAAGTAGAATTTGGTTGGTATTCAACAGATGATCCGTAGAAGGATTAGAACAGGCCTCTTGTGTGGACTGTTCTTTGCTAACCCAAAGTCAGTAAGACGCTCCTCAGGTGCACAGTAGATTGTCTGGGCGTATGTCTATATCTGAACAGTTGTGCCATGCATGTGACAGTAATGCTTGTTAGAAATAAGCTCTTCTAAGACCAGTTTTAGCAGTTGACTTTTGAGAATGCATCCTTGTGAGGCTTTCCTTCTCCTCTGTACACAAATTTACAAACAGATGCTGCACAGCACTCACAAGGTTTTGTCATCACAGGTCTAGGGGTAGAAGTCCACTCTTTGTGGACATTTGGAGTTCTCCTTGTGATGTTGCGGAAGTAAGGAAGCTTTTGCAATCACCCCAGGATATTTTGATCACCAGCCTTCAGAACTGTGGATAACTGTGATTTTGGAATTCTGTTGTCTGAGTGTAGGCATTTGAAATTGGTCTAGTTATTAACGTGCCAAACTTGAGGCATCTGATTTAGAAGGTTTTTAGCAAGGTTTCTCAGCTAGCGCTCATGGCAAAGGTAAGGATTGTTTCACTTAGGGACTTTAGCAAATGACAGAAAAGGTAAATAACATACAACAAAAACCTACTGCATTGTGACACAGACTCTTAAGGAGAAGGGAAATACTTTCTGTGCTTTGGTTTCTGAGTGGTTTTTTTTTCTTCTTTTTCCTTTTCATTTCTCTCTTCTTTTTTCTTTTTTCTTTTTTTTTTTCCCTTCCCCTTGTTTTGGGGCATTTATGGTATCTCAGGTGCTAAAAATACCAAATGAAATCCAAATGCACGCCTACGTGAGTGAGTTCTCAGGCACATCTATCTACTAGCCTGAATTCTGCACACCTTGATTTCTCTTTGGATTTTAGCATGGTTTCATAGTTGTTATGCACAGGTACCTTTTGCTAATGTGATCAGAAGAGAATCCACTAGGTTTTCTGATACTACCTTTCAGTACAGAGCCATCTGAGCCTTACGAAAGAACTGAACTATGTTAGCTTTGGTGTACAGAAGGAGCTGCATTTGTGGAACCCTGGGTGTAGCGTAGGTTTGGAAACAGCCTTGCTTATTGTACAAAATCATGAGAAGCTCTGTATCTGGGAAACACAAGAAACTCGAATGGCTAGGTGAAAGTGAATAAAAATGAGGAGACTCGCAAACTGCTTTTGCTCCAGGGCTGGTTTTAATGAGCTTGTCCCTAATGAGTTGTCCCTGCAACTAGCTTCAGGCCTAAACAGATGAGGCAGGGGTTCTACTAAATTTTTGATGGGATTTGCACTGGTTTTATGAGAAAGCAAGCAGTAGAGAGTGCAAAGTTGTGTCATGAATCTTTTACAAGACTGGATTGTTGTCCGTCTTGTCAATAGGGATTGTAAGACTCGATTGCTAATAGAAGACATGCCACATGCTTGTTGTACTGACAAACTTGAATAAATAAGGTAGCATATATGTCAAGGGAAGATTTGATTTGTCAGCAGCCGGGACTCAATGACCAATATATGATGCTTTCTAAAAATTACTATCATCATATATTATTGAAATGATTACTGAATGGTGGTGTTTGTAACCTGGTGTAGTCATTTACAGAAACAGTGTTTGGATAAAGACAGTAAGGCTTACCATGGACCGTTCTGTATTTGTTCTAATGCAAAGATGGAATAAAAAAAAAAAAAATCAGTCATCGCTTCTTGCTTTTATGTTCTAAGGCTTGTATTGGTAGTTGAATTTTATTTTTTTCAATTATATGGTTTTCTATTTATGTTTTATTAGCAGTTTGTTAGCTCCAGAAGTAAAACAGAATTTTTATTGAGATTCTCTCAACCTGAGAGATTCTTTTTGAAGTTTCCATATTGTTAATATGAAGAACTATCAACAAAAGCATCTCTTAGGTTGACTTATCCAACAAGATGTTCCTGTTGGCTTAGGTGGTTGCCAAAATGCATGTTCACAGCCTTTATTTCACACAGAGAAAAGTGTTCTTTTCCTCTTTGATGCTTAGATGCATTGCCCTCACGTTGATCATGTAACAGATGTAGATAGACCTTGCTTTCCTGAGCTGTTTCTGTAGAATTTCACATGAGTTTTTGACAGGCTGCAGTGTGAAAGTTTGTCATACATTAAAATCTAGTAGCTTACACGTTTTCTTTCCTCTGTATAAGTGTTACTTGGAAAGCGTAGGAAAAACATAACATCTTTGGAAATTGATATTTTTTTAAATCAATGAACTCCTAACGCTGTTTTTCAAACGTAGTTTGAGTCCTTGTCTTATGTGTAATTTTCTTTAATATACAAGTACAGATCTGTGGTGGAGGGAAGATAAATACATAAGCTTTAAGGGTTTAACAAAGTTAAATTAAAAAGTACTTGTAGGGAATAAAAATAATTAACGAAGATATTCTTTTAAAATTATGTTGCTCCACAAAGTATAGTGACTGATTAACAGTTGCATTACAACTATTTTTTTAAAATAAGTGTAAATAGCAGAAACACATTCATCAATGGAGAGTATCATACTCATATATATTAATCTGTCTCCATGGTATTTAATGAATTGAAATGCAAAGTCATGATAAGTGAAGACCGAGACTTAGTCTGTCCTGTTTCTGTTCTTTCAGGTCTTTATTTCTAAAAATATAACTTTTTTCCGCTGTGGTTTAATTTAATTCTTTTTTTTTTTTTCCCCTGCTGCTACTTCTTATTTCTCCCACACTTGTATTATTTTTGCTACTTCTCTCTCCTAATCTAACTCTCACTTACTTCTTTTTCTAATACTTGATCTTGGTAAGGTAAATAGAATGAGAAAAAAGTATGTTCATATGAGCAAAAGCTGTACAGAAAGTGGCTAAAATGGCTTGCCAGAAGTAGTGGCGAGGACAGCAGAACTTGATCACAGTGTGGTATTACACGAGAGAAAACGAGTCAAAATACTTGCAAGAACTATGCATAACTAAACCAAGCTTTAATAAATGAAGAGATTCATTAGGTGAACTCCTTAAAAGACATTTGATATGGCATCAAATAGAAATGACAGGTGATTCAAATGAGATGATGAGCATCTGAATCAAAATTTCAAATTATTTCTTCCCAGTGTTAGCAATGTATTGTTTTTTTCTCTGTGGAATACCAGAGTAATCCACCAACAATTTTTCTCAGCAAGATTCTAGTGAACATCATTTTATAAAATATGTTTGAAGAGTAGTAGTATTTAATTTTGGTCTGCTCTCTAGGTTTCTAATAAGTGGTGTATACCTTCAGCTATCACCATCACATTTTAGAGGCCAAGTCATCCAAAAATACTATTTCCAGCTCTTACAATAGGTCACATCGTATTGTTTAACTGTTCTTCCTCAGATACCCTGAATACTTTGCAAGTCTTCAACCTGTTTTATCACGACTCTTTCCTCCTTGCTTCCTGCTGTTTCTGCATTTGTTTTTCTTACAGCTAGAAATTAAGCCAGACAATTTCTGCTGGATTTGCCATGTATATGCGGTACTATAAACAGGAACTGAATTTAGGAGATTTGCAGAAAACCCTGTTTTATTCAGATAGATCATATAACTACTTTGACTGAAGGGAAAGTCTGCCTCTCAGTCAAAGAGGGACTTAGAAATTTCATCTCTGTCTCCAAATAAATGTTTGAAAAGCCTTGTGGGAATGAAGTTATTGAAAATTTTCTCTGGTTCAAAACAAAACGGCAGGGAGAGGTAGGTGTCATCACAGATGTATTTAACACTCTCTGAAGAGACAAAAGGAAATTCTTTTAGATTAAAGAAAAATCCAAAGTTAGGTTTTCTGCTGGTCAGGTCATTTCTGAAGACGACTAAAATAAGCTTCTGTCGCTAATTTTGATTAATGTAATTTTCTCAGTGTTTTCAAGTACTGCTATTAGTCCAAACAGTAAAGATCATGAGCACAGGGGAAGTGTTCAGTACGTTCTCTAGGGGAGCACAATGTCAACTGCTCTGAAGGACATAGACTGTAACCATACTTCAAGGGGAAAAAATTCTTTGTTCGCATTAGACCTACTTTTGGAGGGGTTGATTAAAGAAGGGAAGCAGCTTTCATTGTTCATTCTAGTTGTATTGTTGCTTAATTTCATACGCATAGATTGGTTTTCAGAATGTGATAGGTTCTCATTGCTTTCAATACTGTCTGCATTTGGGCGTTTGACGGTGTCGCGGTTTAATCCCAGCCGGCCACTGAGCACCACGCAGCCGCTTGTTCACCCCTCCTCCCCCAAGGAGATGGGGGAGAGAATGGCAAAAAACCACCATGGATTGAGACAGTTTAATTGGATAACAAAGGAAGAGAGTAATAATAATGATGATGATGTGAGGCACAAATGCAATTGCTCACCACATGTAGAAGGGAAAAACACCCACAACACGATGCCCAGTCTGTTTCTGAGCAGTGATCCCACCTCCGACTCGCTTCCCCAGTTCTGCCCGGAGCATGATGTTCTCCAGCAGGGAACAGCCCCCTGGCCAGGCTGGGTCAGCTCTCCTGGCTGTGCTCTCCCAGCTCCTTGTGCCCCTGGTCGGGCCTGGGAAGCTGGAAAGGCCTTGGCTTAGTGTAGGCACTACAGCAACCCAGCAACAACTGAAAACATCAGGGTGTTACCAGTGGTGTTCCCATCCTAAAGCCCAGACACAGCACTGCACTGGCTACTAGAGAGAAAACTGTCTCAGCCAAAGCCAGGACAGACAGACGAGTTTCTATTCCCTTCCTGGAGTAGGTGGTTCCTAAGTGTGTGTGGTTTTCCTGAGAGATCTGTGGGCTTCACTTTTTGGCAGATGTATATAAGTTTTTCATTCTAGAATATGCAGTCTCATCAGGAGGAATGTATGTGAAGCTTTTGCTAAAGCTTTTGTCACTGGTGAGATGAGGGTGTACCCTATTATTTTCGGTACAAAAAAGAAATCCTCTTATCTTCCTTAGCAGTTTTCATAAAGCCAAATACCAAAATAAAAAGCCAAATTTTCAGAAGAGTTATCGTTCTCAAGACTCTTAGTCCTTTTTTAAAAAAGTTTCCTTTTCCAGGGACTAAACAGAAACTAGAAACTAAGCTGTTTTTTGAAACCTGGCTTTTATTTTGAGACTGAGGATGGGTTTGCTAATTCCCAGCTATGACAGAAGCAAGGTTTACAAATGGAAGACTGCTTTCTCCGATTGCTTGAGTTTTCTATGTTCTATTTCTCTATTTGTGCCGTGTGAGAAATGAGTAGCCTTTGCCTTTTCCCATTCTGTCCTGAGATGTGGTTGTTGTCAAGACAGCAGGGGAAATTAGTGTTTTGCAAGCAGTTCCATTCATTGTGGGACATCATTAAATTAATGTTGACAATAAAAAATATGGGTTTCTGTAAGTTACCATATTGTATTTGACTTAGAGGTGCAATATGAGGCAATGATTTTGCTCTCCAAATGCTAAATAGATTTAGTTTTGGCTTTCTGATGAATTTTCTTTTCAATCAGTGGGAAATAATTGTTTTCATGTTCAGTTGGGGACTGGAAAAATGACAGTAAATTCCTTCCTTTTCTCCCTTGCTGCAGTAAGTCTGCACTTGTTTGCCTTTCAGGTACACAACAAGACTTCGTCTCTTCTCCTGCTCAGGACAGTGTTGAGGAAAAGGTAGAGCAGGTGCTTTCTTAGAAACACATGAGATTATTCTGTATGACCCATCTGAGATTATTTTGTATGACCTATATGAATGCCAAATGCACATAGTTTTAAAACAATTTTTAATTTATTATCCTTCTTTCATATATTTTGTCCCTCAATTTTAGTATCTTTTAAATACTGGATATCTAGAGGATTTTACTAGAAATTAATTACTTAAGTATAATATGCATACACACATGCAGCCTCACCTCGAGTACTGGTTGCAGTTTTGGGTACCACAGTATGAAAAGGACGTAAAACTCTTGGAGAGTGTCCAGAGGCAGGCAAAAAAGATGGTGAAGGATCTAGAGGGGAAGGCGTGTGAGGAGAGGCTAAAGGCCCTGGGCTTGTTCAGCCTGGAGAAGAGGAGGCTGAGGGCAGAGCTCATGGCGACCTACAGCTTCCTCCCGAGGGGGAGCCAAGGGACAGGCACTGATCTCCTCCCTCTGGTGCCCAGAGATAGAACCCCAGGGAACGGCCTGGAGCTGCCCCAGGGGAGGGTTAGGGTGGAGATCAGGAGAAGGTTCTTCCCCCAGAGGGTGGTGGGGCCCTGGCACAGGCTCCCCAGGGCAGTGGTCACCGCCCCGAGCTGGGCTGAGTTCAAGCAGCGTCTGGCCAATGCTCTCAGCCATCTGCTGTGATGGGGCTGGGCCTGTGTGGGGCCAGGGGTTGGGCTGATGGTCCTTAGGGGTCCCTTCCTGCTCGGGATCTTCTATGATTCTGTGTGTGTGTACACGCTAGGTTGTGTTTTAGCTTGTATTAAATTTAAAGCACTATAACTTTGAAGTCATAAAAGATTTATTTCACATGTAAAGATTTTTCATCCTTTAGTTTTCCTTTTGTCTGTTTAACATGGCTCATGACAAACTCTTGGATTGCCAACAAAGAAACTTTTTTTGTTTATCAAGTAGGTTGGCCCAAGTGAGTTTTTCCTCCTTCTCCAAAGCAGCTTAATTCATTGTTCTCACAGGCCCTATCTATTCCGTTGTGCTTTGCTGTTGCTGGTGTTTCTACTCAGAGAAATGCAGAGGAACTAGAAATTTATATGCATTTTTAAATGTCTGAGGGTATGGATAGTGGTCATCAGCCGCCTTCAGAAACATCAAGGAGCTGCCTGATTCATTGATGGTCTGAGTAAAGCAAGAAAATAGGTAAATTTGCATTAAATTAAATAACCCAGTTATTTAATTTAATGCAAACATGGGTCTTGTGATAGTGTTTATGAAATTAGGTTTATTAACTTTATTAGCTAATTTTCTTTTCTTACTTAGAACAGTGTCACTGAACAGTACACAGTAAGCATGCTCCATCACAGCCATACGCAGGCTGTACCAAATACTTATCTGTTTCAGCTGAGACCACTGGCCAGACCTCCTCCTCACCTCCCAATTCCCTAATCTAATCTAACTCTGTGGGGTTTATGGGGGTTCATTTAAGCAGCAGAAGCTGTGCTATAATTGTTACATGTGCCAGCAGCGATTTGTACCATCTGGGTATGAAAAAAAGAGGCTAGTACTACCACGGAGAAAGATCTTTATTCTATTACTAAGCCAATATAATTCAAGAGCGGCTGCAGAGCAATTGGAAACTGAGAAATGGGCAGCTATGTAGTTATAGTGAAATGTCAAAGTATAATGAAACAAGGGAAATGTACTGCTTCATGATAAGAGCCAAGTTACAAGCAGGTGGCAGCAGTAAATATGTATATAAATAACAATATGGATGAAATGTCAAGGTTTCCAGCTGGCTTTGTAACGGCATTTCAGGAATATTATATTTAGAGTAACAATGTAGTTTGACAATTTAATACAAATATGTATCACTTCAAAATGCATGTATTTATATTAAGGGCTTAGGTATCTAACCTGGGAGGTTTTATCACGCTTAAAATTTAGCTTCTGGCCCTATCTTTAGTTAAAATAGCCAAATACTTTGTGAAACCTCAAACCATACTATATGTTTTATGGGAGACTGCTTCCGTCTGACACCTTGTTATTCCACATAATGAAACTTGCACTGTTTCTACCTGTACATTTTGGAAAACAAATGTAGTCTAAGACAACTTGTGTATAATGTTACAGAGCTATACGCGGAGACCTGTTTCCTTGCCAAGCCCATAAACTTACGTGTGGTGAAAAATGCAGTCAGGTTCTTTGTTGGCTATGACAGAAGATCTTACAGACAGACCTTTCAAACTGGAGGGCAAAAAATGTTCAGTACACTCTTTAAGACATTTCAGTCTCAAGCCTAAAGTTCTAGCTTCCACTATCAATTCGATGATATTATTAGCTTTGAAGAAAGACGTTCTCTGTGATCAACATTATAAAAGTTTCACAATAGAGAGCATCAAAGAAAAAGAAGAAAAAGCATTTTGAAATAGTTTTTTTTGTATTTAATATGTGGCAGTTCATACCACCTTCTCTGAAAGAGTTCTGACAGAGTCAAATGCAGGAGGAGAAATAACTCTGACATGTTTCAAAAACTTTCAAGTCAAGTATTCATAGTTAAGTTGCAAGTGGCCAGGAAGTCACAAATTGATCAGAAAAGTAGATAATAATGAAAATGACCTCTTAACAAAGCCTCTAAAGTCAAATGCCTTAGGAGCTGTTAAACAAAGCTTCCATTTTATTTGTTGTGTAGATTCTTTAGAGAGCATCTGCATTGTCTTGGGCTCCGTTGTGTGTCCTGAAGACAAAGAAACTTATTACGCTGAAGTTCCAGTGTTTTGTAGGCATGAGATGAACATAAATTAAACTGCTTTCAACATAGTGTTTTTATAGACATAAATTAGACTTATGCCAAGTACTAGGACATTATGATCCAACTCTTATACTTTTATCAGTCTAGATACTTTTGAAAGTCAAATAGTGAAATTATGAAGTCCTTAGAAGTAGAGATTACCAATCTGCTAACTGTAATTAATACAGTAGGTGCTGATGGGTTACAGACTGTGATTGTCAAAATCAACTTAAAACCGGCTACTGAGACTTTATAACTAAAGCAAATCACCTTATAATGCATAGTCACTTAAGCACATCTGTTACGTTGATGTATCACTAGTTTTATGGACCTGGATTAATTCCAGAATAAACAGTGAGCACTCTGCTGAAAGGCTGTAAACACAGATACAAGTCATTCATCTAGAAATCCCCAAGCATAATTTGCCAATGGGCTAAGTGCCTCAAGTATTTTATCCCTTTTGATCTAGCAAGATGCTAATATTCTCCATGCTCCAATACTGAGGATGTTTGTGGGGAGAAGTAGTAAGTGGTTTTTTCCTTTCGTTACTTATGGTTAAATTGACTTCCCTCTAATATTGAAGTAGCACCAGTCCTAAAGCTGTGCTATAAATTTATGAAGTGTTATGGATTTGCTATCAGTAAAATCTACTTTTTTCCAAAATGAAAGTCATCCATTGTACAGGTACCCAACAAGGTGTGTATGTATCTTCTAAAATTAACTGCTGTACTTCTAGCTCCTTTTCAAAGTCAGATGTGAGTCCATAGATCAGAAGGATCACAGGGTCTAAAGCAATTAATTACATTCAAACTCTATTTATCTCATTTTAGAGTCTTTCTAGCCATCTCAAAATCTTAGAACAATTTGCTTTTTGAATTGAGCCTTTCATCTTCATTCCTTTTGTTTCATCTTGTGACCTTTGCTTTGACATGGACAAATTGATGAGGACTGTGGAAATTTTACACACTGCTTTGAGTTAGCAATGCCTTGCTCATGGTATTGTTAAAACAGTTATGAAGAGATTAGATTACATTTTTGTTCAGAAATTCACACATACAGGGAACAGGTTCAAAACTGCAACATGAAATTTTGGGGCTTTTTGATTATTTAATGCGTGCTAATACTGACAGTATATCCTGACATGTGGAAATGGCTGTATCTTAAGGCTGTCAACTCTTTATTAATTGTGGTAGGTAAGCCCTTCTCTTTTGCTCCTTTTTAGTGTTCAGAGAGTTCATAAAACTGGGAGCTGAACTCTTCTAGTCCAAACAACAGCCATTTCCTTTGTCACTGATACCTAGCAAATACAAGAGTGGGGAAGTTTCTGTCTTTTCTTTATTCAGGCCCCAAAATGATAGCAAAGAACAGCTGTGCAATGAATGATTTCAGCAGGTCAGTGCTACTACTTGGGGAAGGTAACTGACATTACAGAAGAAAGATTTAAACTGTCTGATACTAAAGATCCATAAAAATCTTGCTTGCCTGTCAATGTTAGAATATCAGATATAAGATAGGAAACAAGAGGCAATTACTACTGAGAACAGAAGGGAAATCCAAGTGAATTTGTAGAGGAATTTATTTCAGCAGTCCTGATAGAAATTTAAAAGACTTCCCTTCTACATATTGAAATAAACCCCTAGATCATCATAGGAAATGGATAAGTGGGAAAGAGAATCATTCTTAGTAGGTCAGATGCCTCCTGTAGAATTAGGATGACGAAGAGCTTGGAAATTATACAAATTAATATACAACATTTCCAAGATTTCTATTAGCAGGTGGCAACCTTAAGCTGAAAAGGAGTTGGTGTAGGAGAAAGCTAGCTCCAGTTTGTTGTATGTTGTGTACTCTATCTTGGGTAAAGGCAGACTAAAAATTTTGAGTTCATCGTAGCAAAAATGAGGAATAAGTAATTTAGGTTTATAATGGCATATTCATTTGTTGTTTAAATAGTCAGGATAAATTTAGTGTGCAACTTCCCGTCACTTCTTAACTTGAATCTAATATCCAGATTTAACTGTCACAGTACTGGATCCATGCCTGAAGAAGAAGAAAAGCGTGATGTCCTCCATAGAGATCAGTTTGCATATTTTAGGCAAGGAATGGATGCAGACTGCAACCTTGCACCTGAACGACAGAAAGATTCAGAAATCTTTTCAGCTTAGAGTCTGAATTTGGACTTTGAATCTTCTTAACTTTAGGTAGAATAATCTTCAGGGATCTAAAGATAGTGAATTTTAGGAAAATTTGAATCATTATCTTAAGTCCAGGTGTCTGTTACATCATTTGTAATAGCTGTAGATCATGAAATATTAAAGAATTTTGATTTTAAAGAATTAATTTATTTTGGGGTTTATGTTCTTTGATATCAGTGATCGTTATTTTTAATTGCCCCAAATCTTGTCCAGGGGGATGTTTTTTGTCTTGCACTGTGAGGAGGAAGAGTTAATTTAACGTTTGTGGAATTTTATCCCAGGTCCACAAAACCTAAAATTATTCTTATCAGGTGGGGATTAATTGAATTGCAATATATAGGCAGATTTTAGTCCAGTTCTTAATGGACATGTCTTAATCAATTGGGAGCGTCGCTATCTTTTGTAACCTTCAAAAGATGTGTTGTAGATCATTCTGTCACAATCTCTGCTTTTAGGTACTCAAATTCAGCTTTGTTGGTTTCTTTCTATTATAACCATATATCATTTACATGGATCGTTTGTATTATACTGGGACAGATGCAAAAATGACGATTGGGCACTTCTGCTTTTGCCTTGACAGAGATGGTATGTAGGGTATAAATAACAGATAAATAACATGGTTGTATTTAGATATACAGTAACTTGCTACTTAGTGTTGCAGATTTTGTGGTGAATTAGAACCTACCTCTGACGACTTTCAAATGAGTACAGCTGCTAATATAAAATAACTGGAGTGGAGATTTGTGAGTGTCATGAATTTTTATCTGTTTATATGATATTTTTATAACTAAGTATTAAATAAGACACACTTGGAATTCAGTTTAAATGAGTGCAACATAAAGATCAAAAGAGAAAATGCTCTCCTTAAAGGACAGGTCATTGCTTTTTCCTAGGAAGTGATCAAAGCTTGCTTCATTGAAGCAGTGGTTATACACTGCTGCAGCATGCCGATGCTTAGGTTTCTTTTCTTTTCCATGTCATTTTGCTGTACCCCCTACAAGGACAGTGAAGGTAGACAGCTGAAGGACCTCCTAGAAGAAAGGACAGCATGTGTGGCGGAATTCCCCATGAGGTTCCATCACATTTGGTTTAAACATTTCATATTCGTATTGAGTCTCTTTTATGCTGGTTTTATGCTGATTGTACCTAGAGGCCATTAAATGTTATCAGATACTTTATATTTGCAATTTTGAATGCAATGCGTGGTATGAAATTCTTTTAAAGGGATATGTTTGACATGGAGCATGAACGTATTAAAGGGAATGTACTTTCATAAACTCATAAAGGTTGAGGGCATTTTTTTTTTCCACTTTTAACTCTCAACTGCTGGTAGGGAAGGGAGGTAGGGAAGATGAGGTAGACTTTAAAATATTTATTCCTGTGACTTTTGCTTTTGCTGTTTTGAATTATAAACCCACAAAAGTTCACACAGGTGATCATGTTTGCTCAGGCAGTTGGAAATATAATTATAAGGAGTATGCTTGGACATCTACATCTGAACTGTCAGCTCTGGCAACCCATGTAGAGATGATTTAAGGCATTTCAGCTTCTGACTTTGTGCCTTACCTCTGCCAGAAATTACTGGCCCCCTGTAACAAAGTTCATAGCACTGGCAGTATACACACTGTTTAACAGTGCCGTTTATACCCTTGGGGTATTAACTTAAGCTGCTATAATTTTCACTTTGGTTCCTTAGTGAGCATACTACCTATTTTTCCAAATGTGCTTTGGAAGTAGTTACTCCGCAAGCGGAGGAGCGGGTCAGACTGGTGGGAAGGTAAGAGTCGGCGCCGTCAGCTGCCGTGTTCTGTGCGCTCAGACAGCTCTGGAAGAAGTTAAATCCTTGTGATAGCTGACTGCTAAACAATTTCATAATTTCAAGTCTAAGGGAAGCTGTGTAAAAAGTGTTTGGGTTTTTGTTTGTTTTGCTGTAAAATGCTGTAAGTGTAGCACATTTCAGCTGTCGTTGAAGAGGTTTTCTCGTGCTCTTCCTATAAATGACAGCGTACACGGGCTGGGCATTCAGCAATCAGGGAAAAGAAATGAAAAACTGAAATCTACACGGGAAATCTAAATGTAAAGCTAAAATCTAAACCAGAAATGCTCTACTTGTGGTGTTCGTATAAATGAGCTCTTCTTGAAAGCTTTTGCAGGCAACTATAGAAATAGAAAGACATCTTTTATATTACTAAAGCCAGCAGGAACCAATTCAAACCACACATGATTATTTCAATAGAATAGTGACACAACAGTGTTCTTTTGTAAAATGAGTTGTATATTGGGCATTTGGCACAGGTATTTACATCAGTGTTATATTCAGAATATATGGATCTCTGTGAATACACGGTGGTGTATGATTGCTGGCAGTGTGATCTAATAGAGAAGCAGGTTCGCTTTTCACTCTTGTGTGGAGGTGTTTAAGTTCTAGGGAAGGAAAGTATTTTAAGCTTTTAAAAGTAAGGGCTCAGAAATCTGAGTTTTGCTACTTTGAAAGTTTAAAATTACAGGAATATGATTATTTGAAAAGTAGCGTAAACATCATTAATCAAAATTTTGGCAGTAATGATGTTTTTACTTAGTCTTGTGAATATTCTTCTGCTCTGTTTGTGCCCTTGTATGCAAAACAGATTTGCAGGAATTGAACAAACAAAAGAATTCTTTCCTTTTAACTTAAAAGCTGTGTTAACAAGCACAGAAAGGTGCTGTTACCACCTACAAACCTCAAACTTCGCCTGATAAGTTCTAGTAGGCTATTTCACTTTCTGAGAATCTTTCATTTTTCTTGTTTGTTGTGTGCACACCGTTCCTTGGTGTTCAGGGATCATTAACGTTAGACATGTTCTTAACTGATGTCTTCCCTAGGTGTAAGAGTTTACAGTTCTCACAGGTGTGGTACCTCACATTGCGTGTAAAGGTAGACAGATAACATTGTGTCACACCAATTTGTTTTTTGGAGTTTGTCTTTGGAAGTGAAGTATTTTGGGACTTAATTTTGATTAAGTAAACACTAGGCTGTTAAAGTCTGAAGCACTTCATACAATTGAAACCTTCAATTCTGGGACCCTTGGTTTTACCTCCATTTCCTTCCATTTTCTTCATGAAATCCCTTCCCAAAGGTGTCTCGGAGCACTTTGCGATAGATCTTAGTTTCTCTGGTGGCTGATGCATCTCCTTTACATTCATTTCAAGTCTCCAACTCCACTCTTAAATCTATTATGACTGTTCTCAAATGTGCCTTCTAGGATGCAGAAATGCCACACAAGGGTTCATTGATGGGAGTGCATCCCTCCCTTGGTATGAATGCTGGGACTTGTCCTTTTCACTTAATTTCTCGGCTTAATTTCTGAGACTAAGAGCATCTTGCCAACATCAGTGTTGATTTTCTGGTATGAAAGATAGCCATCTCCTGAACCGGTTAACAAGAATTCAGCCTAACTAGGTTAAAATAGCTTTTCGTTAGGTTTTACCTTTCCAAGCAGACCTAGTTTAGTCTCAGCCTCATAAGTACATCACAAAACTGTGTTGAAGTGGAAAGAAGGTAACAAGCTGTGTCTGATAGCTGTAGGATTAAGCACATCCAGCAAAAATACTTGACAGATCCTTTGAACATATTGTTGAACTATACAAAGAATGAAAATATCCCATCTTCTGTACTCTGCTTTTTACCGTCATAGGTACATGAAAGAATATATGTTTTGCAAATGAATTGAAATGAGATCCTATGTGATCTACCTTAATTCTAAACCAAGCTTGAAACGTATTTTGATTAAAATCGTTGACAGTATGCCAGAAGTCTTGCTTGCACATTTTTTATTTTTCTGTACTTTTATAGAGAAATTAAATGTCAGGTTGCACATCATCTAAAACAATTTACAGCCACTGTAGCATCTATTAGTCTCTCGTAGCCATTTACATTCTGTTTTAATCCAGAAAGAGAACTACTTTTTAATACTACATTTTGACTTAACATTGTACAGACATCCTACAGGATCTTTCTGGAAAAATTGTGCTTTTAGATGGAACAGCATGAATTTTTAATGGATTAGTGCCACTAGTCTATTCTGGAACAGTCACTTACTTAACCAGCCAGGAGTCTGTAGGCCAACCCCTTTCCAATTCCTTCTTGGTAACACTGCGCACTTCACTGAGAGGAAGTGGCTTTCCTTAGCATGGAAATAGTGGTAGCAGCGTGGTGCTCCTACTAATAAGGTTGCAGTTGTAGTTTTCCTTCTAATCTCTGTAGGATTACAGGAGGAGGAATGAGGATAGAGATTAAGATAGAATGGAATTGTTACAAGTTAGACCAATGACTTTACAGTCTATTTTAAACTGGTTTTCATTGTTCTTTTTTTTAATTAATGGAAGTTATAGTTTCCTGTCATCAGTTCCTTAGTCCTACAATACTTGTTTACCCATTTTTGCTAAATAATCAAATGACATGCAAAAGTGAAGAGTTACTCTTTAATGTGTTTGGCTTGTGACAAAAGATGTTCGTAGCACTAGCAATAAATGTTTAATGACAGAGTAAAAATATATGTCAAGACAATGATGATGTCCTATTGGAAATCAAGCACTTCATAACTTCATTTATTTGAGTTTGAGACTAATATATTACTGAAGAATATCTTCAGAACCCAAAATCAAATATATTACCATCAGATACACAAGATAAGAAGTCCAGACATATTTACCTATTTATAGAGGATACCATGAAGTGAAGGATTGCACCACAAATGTGGCAGAGTGAGAATAAGGGTGAAGGTCCCAGCTTTTTCTATGAAGTTCTTTAATATTTATGAACGAAGTGTGTCATCAGACTCTTGATTGTGAATGGTGATGAACTGATTCTGTGTGCCCGCTGGAACTACTTGAATTTCAGCTGTATTTCACAGCAGCTGAGCAAACAGGTCAGCAAATATACTTCACTGTATTGAACAAACGCATGTGAGAAGGTATGGTTTTGGGCCCCATGGCTGTGTATGTGTGGTACATCTGTAGAAATGGTTTCTGTATGATGTGCATTAGCCCTAGTACTTCTTTTGTTTTTATGTCTGTGCACGGGGTTTTGACATGTTTCAGAAACCTTGTCGTGACATGTTCGTGGGAGATGCTACAACACCTGGTTATGGTTTCTCCCCCTTGCCCTCCCCAGTGTGTAAGAAAAAGAACTTGTTACTTAACTACATATTGAAGTTGGATGAGAGATTACTAATCCTGCTAGAACTTTCTGTAGGATACTGTGAAGTGAGAGCTAAAAGCATAACAAAAATTTTTTTTGTTTGTTTGTTTTTTAGAAAAAAAAATTTTAAAGGTGTTGCTTGTAACTAGCCAAGGTTTACCCTTTTGTAGTGCTTTTATTCCCAATGTACATCATTGTCTATGAAGATTCTTTTAAAAAAATTGTAACATTTGGCAAAACTATATTTTTGGTTTTCACTTGAATGGATGAAAAATATTTTAGAATATAATTTAAAATTATTTAAACATTATTACTGGAAACAAGTGGTCTATTACAATAAATGTTATGATCTAAAGAGATTTGGATGAAAGGTTTTGTAAGATAAAAGTCTCTTGTTCCTGATATCTGAACTCTAGGCATGTGGAATTTACGGTGAGAGATTGCATCTTTGTGAAAAAAAAAAACACAAAAAAACCCAAAAAACTTCTTGGCTGAGAGATACTCTAAGTCTAAACAGAAAATTGCTTCATTAAACCCAAGGATTTTTCGTCACCATGTTTTGCGCATAATAGATATTTCGGTGTTAGGCTGCTGTGGTGCCACTTCCTACTGTAAAGGACAAACTTGGGGCATTTGCAAGTGTTCTTAAATCTGGTGGCTTTGTCAGTCAGGCTTTTCTTGACTAGGAAGGCTGACCTGTTCCTTGTGGATGGGAGGTTTCAGTGCAGCACGGATCTGCCGGTACCACGGCCTCCTTTCCTGAAACTGAAACCAGTAAATCACACGTTCCAGTGCTGCTCTGAATGAACCCATCTCCCGCTGTGTGCTATTTATAATTTGTTTGGGCACGCACTCACAAATATTTTCTGTGATCTAATAATAGCTATTACTGATAGCTTAAATGATTTCAGCTGTTGAATCTGTTTACTATTAAGCAATGTTGTACTACTAGTGTTGACTTACTGTAGTAACTCCGCAACCTCCAAAATCTGCTCTGGAGGCTTTATTTCTCAGTCAAGAGAAAGGAATTTGGCTGGGAAAGACCTGAAAGTGTGAAACAATTTAACTGAAAGACTAGCAGTAGGGATTTTTATTTTTTTTTTAGTGGTAGGTAAATATAGATGTCTTGGTGGTTATGATTTTGTGATTAGGTTCCCAGAAGCCGTTCCTACCGTGGTCACCCAGATCAGTGTAGCTTTCTTTGGTTACTTTATATAGAGAGATAACTTGAATTCCCTGGATGAATCTGTCGGTGTCACTTAAAGTATTCAAAGTAGTCGTCTTTCTAGTGCAAGATGTCATTTCTAAAGAGTATTTATCAGGACATTCTTAAAATAAGTGACTTAAACTGGAAATAATCCTGGAAAAGAGCAACGCGGTACAAGTTCGTCATCTTGGCACATGAGCTAAAATTTGACTTGTTGCCTGAAAATAGGAGAATGCTGAAAAATTATGTATTTTACTCATTCACCTTAACATTTAATCAAATTAATCCTGCAGTAAACCTAGTAATTTCTCTTGTGCTCTACCTTCTCCCTCTTCTGCCTGGTACAGACTGCTGCGTGCGGTGCCGGTAAGCTGTGTTGCCTTTCATAATTACATAGTCCTTTCCTCTCAGGATGGTCATGTGGCAAGCACTGTAACTGTTTATCTAGAAAAATGGCATTAAAAATGGCATTATGTCTTCTTTTTTTGTTTGCCCGTTTTCAGCTCTGTCTTTTATAGTGAATAAGCAGAGGGAAACAAGGAGAGGAGCCAGCTCCAGGTGACTGGCCAGCTGCCTGTGGATCAGCACCAGAAAGCGCTCCACAGATTGCAATTTGAAACCCATTAATATAATGGATAAAGTCTATGAAGCATTTTAAAACCTCCCTTGCTTATAGTGCTGCATTTTATAAGCTAGGTGACATCAAAAGAATTGGTTCTGGCTCAGACCAACTAATAAAAATGGATAAGGCTTATTTTTATGCTGAATATCAGTAAAAGCATGTGCAGAAGATTACATTTAACATGCTGGCTTTTACTCAGAGCACAGCAAAGTCTATCTTATCCCCATCCATCAGAACAGAATATGATAGGTTTGGAGAACCCAGATTTTTGCCTCCTCCTATTGAAGCATGAAGAAGCAGCTTCGACTTGCATGTAGATCCTATGCACATGACGTTGCTTACTTCTAGTGGTATGTTCCCTTGAACAATATGGAAAAGGTTGTGTAATTAGGTACATCATTCAAATCTGGTATTTTAAATGGTCAATACTTAAAGCTGAAATGAAGCATTAAATGTTGTTGTTCTATCTTACTGTACAAGGAATAATGGAAAGAAATGGAAAGTCTGGCTAATTCCTGCAGTCAGAGAACAGCATCTTTCAGAGCCCAATAAAAAGCCCACGCAGTCATTTTTGTGCCTATACAGCTTTAATTATTGTTAATGTTTCTAGTCACCACATGTTTATTTAAAACTGATTTTTTTGGTTCAGTAGTCCAGCCTGTACCAGCATTAGCCTCCAGATCTCAACAGCATCCTGTTTATTCTGATCTAGCTTGCCTGACTGACTCCCCAAAGATAAAATTCACTAAGTGAACTTGACAGATTCCAGGCTGTCTCCATATGGCAGGGACTGGGCTGCAGCTTCTGAATCTGCCTGGGATTTAAAAGCTGCTCTCACCTTATTAAGGTGGCAGCAGTTACATGCAAGTCGAGTTCGCAGGGGCTTGTTTTAATTCTTTTGGCCTCTGCTTGAGACCAATCCATACCTTTTCTGGTCTATGTGAATCAGAGCAGGACCAGAAGGATGACCTTTCTTTTCTGAACAGGACTTACACCAGCAAGGGATCAGAATTGAAATGAATCTGTGCTTCCGTTGTTGACAATTTTTTTAAGAGGAGTATATACACTTTAGGCTTAGCAGGTGCTAAACGGACCAGACCACAAGAGATTTATGAAAAAAGTGATGAAACAGTGTGAATTTATTTATTGCTGTGTCTTTCTTCCCGTTTGCATTTGTGTACTAATTGCTTATCTGTTGGTTGGTTTTTAGCTATTAAAAAAATCAGTATTATTTTCCTATATGAAAAGTGTCAAACCTACATTCCGGCAACGTCAACATATTGAGCTTTCCAGACTGAAGTGCAGGGAGCATTTTGGGGAATTCAAATCAGCTGAGATCTTTCCCTGCATGTTTAAATCTGTGCTGCATGTGGCAGATAGCCAAAATCAGTCACAAAAAAGGGAGTCTAATAAAGTGACTGAATATTAGTGAAAGAAAATACTACTGGAAACACATATGCACTATGCGTAAAATGAAATATTAATATTTGTAATCTTAACCAGCTTTAATCAAAAACTTATCCTTGTAAGTTTTTTTTTAGATCTTAGTGTTAGATCCCTTCTCTGCGTTTTTGGTTTTGTTTTTGTTGTTTTGTTTTTTTTAGAGTTCACAGGATTAAAGTAATTTGCTCTGGTAGGTTTAAACAGATCATCCCATTAGCAAAAAGAATTTAGGAAAAGTACACAAAATACCTTAAGTGGTTAGTGCTTGCTCTATGAAATAGAGACACTGCAAAATAGAGTTTTTTAAGAAAAAAGTTTAGAGTAATATTGAGAATGAGGTGATTGTAGAAGTAGTTCTATTTTTCTAAGAAAATGGAAATAGAAGTAGAGAAATGGAATAGAAGTAGAGATTTCCTTGGCTGCTACTGTTCCTGCCTGACGTTTATCAGTGGCATGTGCATGCTTGAGAGAGACAATGAACAGCCCTTCTAAATTTGCTTTGTTCTATCTTCTCTGGCTGCTTTTCTTAGTTGAAAAGTGGAAGGTGATGGTTTGATGTGATAGTTTTAAATTAAAAAAAAAACAAACCCAAAACCAAAAACAAACAAACAGAAAGTTTAACTTTGTCTTTAAATTACAAGTGACTGAGTTGTACTAAACCAAGCAACAATATGTCATCATCTCTCATCTCTCCCTATTGATTTTGTCCTTTATTTGAGAGAGAGATCCTTTTTTTAATTATTTTTTTTTCTTCCCACCAGATACTGGTTTTAGATGTGGGAGTTAGTTTCTATAGAGGTGCTGAATCAAGCAACAGGGTGTTTTTTCTGTATTTTTTTGTGGTTATCTGTGGTCCTCGCCCTTGCATCCTTTTCGTACCAGGAAAGGAGGATCTGCCGTTGGGACTATTTAGTCAGTGCTGCAGTCTTTTCTGGAAAGAGAAGCTTTTGAGGAACCCCTGTTCAGCATCTTGGCACTTTCTGTTTTATCTGAAGCTGTGTGAATCAATTTGTGAAAACTGTGATTTTTCTCTCCGATGTTACATGTTTAGTTCTTGGGAATCATCTGTGTCTTCCTGAATGTCATTTGCAGTGTTTTTTATCTTCAGTTAATTTGCATTTAGTTGCAGATTAGTTTGTGGCATTAACTAACTCCTTACTTGCTTTCTGAGGAAAACTCGCTGTTGCTTTCCTTGTTGTATAATGCAGACCTGTGCCAGTAGGCCCAATAGTAATTAAGCTGGGAACAACAGGGCTGCATCATTACTGTGTTTCTCAGAATGTACACGTGGGTCTTGTGAGCACGTGTGTCAGAAATGCCAACTGAGTCATTAGTGTGGTAGATTCTATTACAGCAGATATTTTAAAGGCAAAACTGCAAGTCTCTGAATAAAGAGAGGCCAAATTCCCACTCAAGGATTTATAATAAGCAAATAGGTTAAACTTTTATCTTAGATCTAGTACAGTTCTCTCTTTCATGACATCCCATTTTCCTGCTGTATCTATTACATGAAGGAGGTTTTACAGTCTAGCTGAAGCACCAGATACAGGCTGTATTGGCGTGTAGGGAGTATCTTTGAGGAAGGAGCCTTTAATGTTGCATTTGCATAAAAAGGCAGGTAAGTTTGATTTTTAACGATGCACTGCAGTCCTGTTGTTAAATCTGTTACAGAATTCACAGAAGTCTGCCTTTTAGAGCAACTGTAGCAGATAAATGCAGTACCTCTTACAGAATCATGTTTTATTTTACCCAAACCTATTTTAGAATTAAAAGCCGTAGAGTTACCTTTTGCTTTTGTTTTTACATGCCTTTTGTGTGTCATTGATGGTTTTTCAGATGTATCATTTGATGCTGCATTTATACATCTCTCGCATTTGTGAACTGAGCTTCTTTTTATGAGTTTTTTCTTATATGGACTAGGCAGTAGTATTTCTTAATGCCACCAACTTAACAGTAAATTGAAATCCACTATTTGACTGAACAATTAAATGGCTCCCCCACTAAACCTGGATGTTAATGACTGTGGAATGAAATAAAATTAAATGATCAGGACCAGCAGCTCTAGCTCACTCTGTAAACATCTAGGTTGACTGAAGTGCAGTGGTCTATATTTACAGCAGAGCTGGCAGAAGGAAAGGTGTGAGTGTTCTTCATCTGCATGGAGGAAAAGTCTTAGTTTAAGTTGCTGATAAAGAAGTTTGAAGTAATCTTGAGATTTTTTTCACAAAAGTTAAGTTCTGGCACTTAACGGATCACCTGGTTATACTGATCTTGAACTGATGTTAGCATTGCACAGCAGAGACCAAAAAGGCCTAAAAGGTCTTCAGTACCTCCAGGTTGATCTGCAACATGACAACTGACCACACCTTGAGGGGGTTTTATTCCTTGTAGAAAGGGGTTTGGATTTGTGGGGTTTTTTTTTCCTGTAGTTGTATTTTGGTTTTATTTATTTTTATTTTTACCTGGCTGGAAATTTTTTGTGAGTTAGTAATAATAAGAAATAGAACAGTTTGGTCACTTCTTCAAACACTTGGGAGATTTTTTTAATCCATTTTCAACACTGTTTTTCCCAATGTTATTTCAGGATACTGCATGACTGAACTACAACACATGTACAATTGAGATGACCATTTGTTTATCACAGCAGTTTGTAAGATCTGGCACATTTCTTTCCCCTGCTTTCTCCATTATGTGTTATTTTTAGAACATGGCAGCATTATATAGCAATCAGTTTATGTCCATTTATTAAAAAATTAAACTGAAGTGGTGCATCTTTTATGTAACAATGACATACCAAACACCTATGAAAATTACCGGATTGTAAGGAACTTTTTAGTAACATAGAACACACATGTTTGGGTTACGATTTACTTCATTGCTGTTGTTTGTGAACAGAGTTACCTGCAAATATTACTTTGGGGTATAATAATTAGGGGAAGGAAACGGTGGGGGGTTTTTTCACTTTAGGATGGCGTAGGATTTTCACCTCTCTCTAAAATACAAACTTCATAAAAAATTTACAATCATTATTGGATTATTTGAAAGCTGGGGTTCATATTCACAGGAAAGGAACTTCACAAGTTATGTTAACATTGTCTTGATTTAAGTCAACTAACTTATTTACTCTGTCTGAGCTTATATGGTCAATGTTTGCTCCAAAATAAGAGCAGTTTGGGTGAGCGGGATTGCATGTGCTCCTTCCCACAGAAGGTGTCCTGACTGTGAAGGATCTCATGTGCAAGGTGAGATTCTTTTTGTTATACTAGTACAATGCTTCTTTTGAACAGTCGTAAACTGGTGTCCTTGAAGAGTCATTCTCTTAGTTTGAACTGTCTTCCAGGAGTGGTCAACACATCAGTTGTACAAGTAGAATTAATCTTTTTCCAGGGGAAATCCATTTATCTGTTTCACATGTAAAAGAAAAGATAGAGAAATAAATCCCATTATTCATACTCTCCTTTTAGAGTTGCGCAAGTCTATATTGTCCGAGTTAGGCTAACACAGAGGAAATATAAGACATACACCAATCTCTACTGTTAATTAAAAAATTGATAGGGAGTAAATGGTAGTAGCTCTTTTAGATTGTGTGGTGTGGTTTGCTGAATTTAGGAAGAAGGATCTGTGGATACTGGTCAGGGAACCTTCTGAGTGTTTGCATCCTAAAGAAGCCTAAGCCCCTGTTGTTTGTGCACACGGTGCTGATGTCTGGTAGACTCTATAGATGATGTGTCCCGATGAGACCTGTCACTGCTTCGTGGGCACTGTTGTACTCAGAGGTGCAGCGGAAAGTACTCAACAAATTGGCTTTTGATACCATCTGAGAGTCCCGCACTTAGTGTTGCTATACAGCAGGAGAAAGCAGTTCCTCATCAAATACATGGAATTGGATTGGGCCAGACTGTGAGGTTATGAGAACTGGAGGAATCTCCCTAGAATCAGTGCAGTTGGTGGATGATTACCTCATGCAAAGATGGGTCCTGGAGTCTCTTTGACCATTTTTTCCCAAAGTGGTTAACAATGTCTAATTTTCTCACCAGTGCATGAGTCACCTTGGCAGCTCGGTTTTAAAGGAAGAGGGCAGTTTCTTGGAGTGCTTCAAAATGTCTGTTGCTTGAAAAATCGAGCTTTCATGTTGGTTTCTGCAGAGTCATTTTTTGCAGGCTAGTAATCTCAAATTGCTTCTAAACAGGAATTTACTCTCTCCCAGTCTGGTAAGGAACTGGATTTACACGTTTCCAGCGAGCAGTGGGTTAAAGGCAAGTGCTGTGCCCAAGAAACTGGCCGAGGTTGCTTTCTTTTTTACATTTTTACTTTGGTTTTCTTTTCTGCAGAGTTATTAACAAAACAGCTCACTATATTTGGAATGTTAATGACAGTCAAGTTACATCAAAAGAGGGATCTATTATTAAATTGACAGAATGTCAGTGGCAGGAATCAGCTATAACTTGTTCTGCATCTCATTAGCTGGAAAAATCACATTTTTAACATTGATCAAAATTCCATTTCTCGTTGATTTTTGCTGTGCTAGACCTAGGATAGAATAAGAAATTATTCTTGGGCGTAGTTTGGTACGCGACAGAAATTGCAGTGCTTGAAGCCAATTTTACCTCACGAGTAGTTTTTCTCCATTAGAAGTAAGGTTTACTTAAGTTAGTGAAACCTGGGTGAGGTCTTCTTGCAGTTAAAAGAGATTTCCCACATATCTGCTTTTGATTGTCATACCCTTCAGTGTGCGTGTCCAAATCCTGCCCACATGCCGCTATGCAAATGAGGCACTCCCACGTAGTGAGTGTTCTGCACAGAAACATGAAACGCCTAAGCAGCCTTTTTTTTCCTTTTAACAAATGGGAGTCCTAAAGAATATTCTAAAGAAAGTACAATTCTGCCCACCAGCTGAGGAGAGTGCAGGGGCACCTTTAAAGTATATTGTTATGTAAGCTCATAGGAAGAAATGAAGCAAAAATGGGTAACTTTAGCTGCAGCCTGAGATGGCAGATAAACTAGTTTAATTCACTTAAGCTGCTGATTATATTTAAGTCAATAATAAACTGACACAGACATAGCTGGCAAACCTGTACATCCTTGGCCGAAGAAAACAGCAATGGTAAAGCCAGGGTAAGAATCATTTGCTCTTAATACTTTTCCAAAACATCAGCTACAGTTACGTTGTCGGAGGTGATGCTTGTCACAGTAGTAGTAAAACTGGTGTGTTGGTTGTTCTTTCATTTGCAGTTTAATACAGTTTTCATTTGCTTTGCCAGATTAGAAAAAAGAGCTCTGCTGTGTTGGCCAGTCCCAGAAATGACTGGTGTAGCTCTTCCCCACCTTCCTTGCTCCCTGCACAATGTACTCTTCCGCTGCCTTCTGACAAAAACTTCTCATTTGATCCATTTGTGAATGTGTTTTGTGTCCTGTTTCAAGAACAGCTTTTTTTTTTAGGGGAAGCTCCAGGAGCTCCTACATGCATATTCATGAGGAGAGAACTGTTTACGGGGGAATTTATAGTCTGTGGGGGTTTAAGGTGGTAGATGAATGTAAAAATGTACATGCATCACAAATTTCTATTTTCTGTGAAAGTCGTACATTTAAAACCCAAAAACTAAATCAGTGCTATGAGCAAAATCTAATATTGTAGCTCAGATATTTTTAAAACCTTGCTTGTTCCGTTGCAATTTAAACTGGTCATATTAGAAACTAGATTCTTTTATTTGTGTTGTATTCTTAAATTTTGTTCTTATTAGTCAAAATGAATTAAAAATGACTGAGAGTTTGCTGTTTGATTCTTCATAGTTCAGTGATTGGTTTCCATATGTTGAAATAAGTAACTATTTACAGCCATCTGTTCCCTTTGGAATTAAAAGTAATAGTATTTTCATTAGTGTTAAGCGTTTAACTGATACTTAAAAAAATAAATTTAGACTAAATTTATCTTTTTGGGCATTATTCGAATAACAATATATGCTATATTTAAAAAAATACAGGCCTTTTTATTGTTAATATTTGAGGCATTGTTTGCATTGGGAAGTCATCTAACTCAGACATTAAAAATAAGTCTGGCACACGAAATTGAAAAGAAAGCCTCACCCTAATTAGTTGAGTGGGATGTCAGCAATGTATAGACCCTATTTAGGTCTTCTGAATAAAGTTAAATTTATCTAACAAATGTGCTGACCAGAAACCAAGTTTATATTTCCATTTTAACATAGCTAAATATTAGGAAGACATTTACTTTATCACTTGAATCAGAAGTTCTGTCTGCTCCTCACTTTTGCTCATGACAGTGCTATTTCACTGCTGAGTTTTGGCTGTTACTGATACCATCAGCTTGTTCCTGGGAAAGTCATAAAATCCTGAGTCAGGTCACTTGGCAGTCAAGTGGGAGAGAAAACTGCTTTTCAGCTATATTGTATTGCTTTAAATTGCAAATGTCTTTGTATTTGCTTCAGGTTTTTTGTTTTGTTTTGTTTTTAATCCTGCTGTTGCACACTCTGTGTTAGAATCTAAGATTTATATTTCTTTGACTGTTTAATGTTTTCTTTCATCGCTTTCATAAATAGTAATGACTAGCTTATGTATATCCGGGGAAGTAAGGCAAAAAGCCCTTGAGTATGCCAAGTCTGAAAAAATTTAAATTAGTGTATTAAATGTTAGAAGAGAAGGAATTAAGGCTCTCACCATAAGCCAAGAATCTTTTAAATTCTAACAGTGGTTTGGTAGATACAGCTAAATCTAGCTTTACGTGTGGAAGACAATGGCAGGCATGTGGTTGAAAGTAAAAGGTTTCAGCTTAATGAAAGCTGTTTAACATGTTATTCTAAATCCACAGAAAGGCAAAGCTTTATTCCAAGGTGTAGATCATTTCCGTTAGGGGAATCCTGCAATTTTTAATGAACGTTTTTCTTTTTCTCATTTCTAATTAGCTTCAGCACTTGGATTCCAGACTGCTAGCCTTCAACACTGAGGTTTCTAATGGTAATAAAGCACTTGAGGTGGTATTTAATTAGAGTGGTGATAGGAAGGACCTGAGCAGGACTGAAATGCTAATCCTTTTGTATTGCTCGATGTCCCATCGTGATTGTGATTGATGAGTTGATTTCTCTTTACAACTTCATTTGCATCATGTGGTAATACCCACAGGCAGAGGTGCTGTGTATTTCTGGATGAGAGCTCACCGCTAGTACAAGCGGATGTGTTAAAAGGAGTAGAGGTAGGCTGGAGAGCTTTCCTGGCTCCTGTGCAACCTATTCAATAACTGGTGTCTGGTGGGTGATGTGACTCCCCCTGTAAATGCTGGTGCTCATAGTATTTTTACCTTGAAGATAGGCGTTCCCCCACCCACTGCCTGTCCTACCTGTTCCCTCTTCCGTTTATTTCAGTTACTGTGTTAAAATGATCATGCCAGGTAATGGCTGCTATGAGGAAAGGCTACAGAGCTTTGATTCTCAGAGGCAAAACAGATTGATCAGGACTTTCTTAAAAAATAGATACTTCCCTTATTACTGGAATTTGTTGTTTTTGAAATTCTGACTCCAGTTTGAAACTTCTGTAACAGCAGTGATGTTTCTTGTCGGGAACCCAGAGGTTTGTAGTGGGACTATCCAAGCTTCTTACGTTGTCAGTCTGCTTGCACAGAAGGATGGAGTCATCACCTCTTTGTCCCTCAAAATTGGCTTTCCTGTAAGCAGTTCTGACCTGCTTGCATCTGACTAGATCTCCATGTCAGTGTGTAATGTAAGCATTTCCAGCAGTGAATTTCGACTGAATTAGTATAGTCCTATTAGTGTAGTGCATTTGCTCTGGCAATGAAAGAAGCCAACGGTGTCCTGGACTGTATGAACAGGAGCATAACTAGTAAATTGAGGGAAGTGCTTATCTTTCTTTACCTGGTACTTGTTAAATCCCATCTAAGACAATCGGCCCAGTTTGGGGCCCTCCAATATAAGAAAAATGTTGATTAACTGAAGTAAGTTCAGCAGAGGTCCCCCCAAGATGTTCATGTGCTGGAGCAGATGCCATGTGGTAAGAGGATGAGGGAACTGTCCTTGCTCAGCCTGGAGAAGAGAAGGCTCCAGAATGACCTAACAGCAGCCTTTCAGTGCCTACAAGGATGTTATCAAGAGGATAGAACTAGTCTCTTTAGAGGTGCACAGTGGGAGGATGAGAGGCAACACCCATAAATGGGAACAAGAGAGGTTCCTACTGGATATGAAGAAATACTTTTGCCATGAGGACAGTTTAGCACTGAAACGGGTTGCCTGGAGAGTTTGCACAGTCTCCATCCTTGGTGGTTTCCAAAAAACGTCTGGATCCAGCCCTGAGCCCCTGGGTTTGCATAACTAACCCAGCTTTGAGCAGGAGGTTGAGCTAGAGACCGTAGCATGAAGAGTGTAGTTAAACACTCTGAACTTCATAGCCAGATACTTTTTTTTTTTTTTTTTTTTTTTACAGCTGATACATGTCCTTTAAGCCACAATTTAAAATTAATTTCTTATTATTTAAATTGAATACTCCAGTGTAGCACAGATGAGCAAATCTTTAAAACATTGTCTGGACCCTCTAGGCTGTCCTACCTGTTTCCTCTCTGTCACTTCAGGGACAGAATTGGTCTGGTGCCACTTTCTACTTACCAGTCTCTTTAGTGAATGCCGTGCTCTGATAGCCTTCTTGGTTTCAGATCAAAATATTACTGAACCAAAACAGAAGGGAAGAAATATTTTAAATCTATGTAAAATAACAATCTTATGTGTGCCTTGTATAACCATCCCTTCTGCTGAGATTTTAGGCAGATTTCTATTTTCCAGTCACTGCTAATCTTTCAGGTCATGTATTTATTCTTTTGTAGTCTTTCTCCTCATGTGAGTGTGTGTTTTTAAGCTACCCAAGGGTATTTGTTTTTCTGATTTTGCAACTGTAGACTTCTTCCAAATCTAGTTGTCTGAGCTCATGTTTGAAAATAAATTGGCAAAATGAGTGGTTCTTGCAAAAAGAATAATTATTGCATATTTGCCTAATTACTGGTGAAGGGCTGTTCCTGAATCACTGTTCCTTACCTTGCTTTTTTTTATCAGAAGCCTGCTATTAATGGAAGGAGTACCCAGACAGATCATGGTAGAAATTACTGTGGTGCTTTAAGAAGCTCTCTAGCTGCAGGCTCACAGTCCTCTGGCTGAGACAGCGTAAATACAATATGTGCCCAGGCTTTGTCTGATTCAATGGAGAACTGGGTTGCATATACTGAACCAGTCTGGGGTCCAAAAAGCCAAACCAGCCAATAGTGCAGATGCATGTAAGGAGCTCACAAATTTCTTCTGAGCTTGCCTACAGTGACATGTTGGGCATTGTCATTTCCTTGCTGATCATCTGATTGCAAAGTGCAGTATATTCATAAAAACAATACACGTCCCCAAATTTCATCTAGCACAGTATCTCAGTAACTAGATCATGCTGCACCATAACTGTGCTTCGACTTCACTGTTCTTGCTCAGTTCAGTAGTTTAGAGTTTAAGAGCTGTAACAATTTCTGCAAAACAAAAGCACTGATTTGTGAAACGAAAAAATAAGTTCAGAGTATCTTCATGGTACATAGTTATCTGTTAAAGACGAAATGCAGCCTTGTGCAAAGAGTCTGCACAAATTGCCCCATTCCTTCCAAATACTTGCAGTGCTTTGTCATTTACAGCAACGTGCAAAAAGTTTGGATTGTATTTGAGTATAAAAAGTTTGGCTTCTGCTGAACTTCGAAGCCTAGTGAACTGTTGTTCAGGGGAAAGGACTTGTTGGACAGCAAGCTCTGGGTGTCTGTATTTATCTAGCTAATTTCTTGAAAACATCTGAAATTTGTCTTTTGCTTCCATGATCACTGAGAAAGTGTTGCAATTTCTGTAGAGAGGCAGTTCTGTTTGTCAGAGATGATCCTGTACAATAAGGTTTCCTGGGAAGTAGAAGTTGCATACATGAAAAAAGAGATGAATTCAAGATAATTATTTATGAATATTGGTGTCTCTTCTACTACTGGTTTTCACAAGTAAACTTTAACCACATTAACTGGATGGAGTGGACTGGAAATACAAACTGGCAATATACATACTTACACATCTTCACCCACTTCTGATTATGGCAGATATCTGTTTGTGCTCCTGAAGGCATATGTAAAAGCTAGTTTTCATATGAATTCTGGGCTTTTTTTTTTTCCCCTAGATTGCCGTTAACATGCAGCTATTTAATGGTACGTACCTGGCAAACGCAGTTGTAGAGGGTTTTGTTAGAGCTGTATTAATTATTCTTTTATTCTTTTCTAACTCTGAAGTAATTTTTTATTTTGAAACTCAGTATTATTTGTAGATAAACTACAGGTGATTTCCAAATAAAACTTGACTATGTTATCTGAAAAAAAAGGAGAGAGATTATTTTAAAAACTTGCAAACAAACAAGAGAATTTGAGGACTTGCAAGTTACAGTAGTAATGGGGAGCTGTTTGCATCAGAAAGTTGCATTCCTTCTGCGAAGCTTACTTTCACTGAGATTCTGCACAGACTGTTAGATGCTCTGCTTTTAGTTTTAAACTATTTCCTTTTTGCTTTGTGTAGTTCTATTAAAAAAAGCTCTTTTCACCCAAGGCAATGGGAACCACCATTTAGCTGGGCTATGTGGGTCAGTGCAGGGTTTGTAGTAGCTTGCTTTTTTCTTTTTCTTTTTTTTTATTTTTTATTTTAAGTGAAATGGTGCAATGAGGTTGCTCTTTCAGATTAACAGAGTGTAAGATATTAGCCAACAAATTCTAGCAGCAAACTATGCTTTTACGTTTCTGGTTTATGTATGTAAGAAATGGAAGCAAAATGTATTACATTGTTAAAGCTGAAGACATACAGGAATCAGCGTTTAAGTTCAGGTTATCTTCACCCTCAATCTCACTTTTCTGCACAGAGCAATACTTGTATAATGTGTACTGCTTATATTGTTTGAATTAATGTCATATTCTCTGTTTAATTGGAAATATTTTATATCGTAATTTGTTTGCTTTTGAAGTGTGTGAGCTGTTCAGGATATTCAACTGGTGTTCAATCTGTGTTACTAAAAAATAAAATAATAGTTTGAAAATTTTATTTCCTCTTTACTACTAGCAAACAGCATTTTCTGATGAATTTACTGTTCTTCATAACTCCCCATTGAATTTGGTTCGTAGTTCGATACCATGAACACGCATATATATGTATGTGCGCGAGAAACCAAAACTGAATTTGGTGTGCCTTGCCTTTCTTAATTGATGCTATTAGTCACTGCAGACCTCTTTATTGGAGGATCTGAATCTAGTTTTTCACCTTTTCTTAATCTAAATTGTCTCACTGCTTCATTGGTTGGGTGGATTTTTTGGGGTTTGGTTTGTTTTTATTTTTTTTTATTCTTCTTTAACTGTAGGCAATGAAAACATTAAAAGTTTTGAATCCATTTTAAACACTGAACATTTTGTTAGTGCATGAAGTCGATTGACGAGCAGTGAGCCCTTTGTGGTTATTTATCCTGGGTGGTTATATACTTACCACTTCATCAAGACCAACGAATGGGAAGTGTCATAGTTCTGTTCAATTCCAAAATATCTTTTCATTCTCTAAATCCTTGATCAATTGGCTACAGTGTCATCGAGAATAAATGGGAGCAGGTGAAAAAGCTCTCTAAACTGCACTAGTCCTGTAGGATCAGATTTCTGTTCAGAATACTTCACGATTCCATAAGGTATTTCGTGTGAAAGTTAAGGCGTGTATGTATGAGGGTCATCCACTGCTTTTCATGTTCATACTTACACATAGTTACTGTGTCACCATGTCAGTTGGGTAGCATTTCACATCTACTGTGCTGTCCATTGTTGTAATAAATATTAAATGGGAGTTTTGCAGGTGGTTGTAGAAAGCGGATGCAGATGAAGTAGTAAAGGAGGAGGATATGAAGAAGACTGAGGCAGACAGGGTGAGGTTTAAAAGCTAGGGAAGATTACATCAGGATCTGAATGAGAGGAGGGGAGAATTCACAGATTCACACATTCACACAGATTCGCAGATGCGTAGGGGATGGAAGGGACCTCTGGAGATCATCTAGTCCAGCCCCCTGCTAGAGCAGGATCACCCAGAGCACATTGGCACAGGATTGCATCCAGACGGGGCTTGAACGTCTCTGGAGAAGGAGACTCCACACCCTCTCTGGGTAGCCTGGCCCAGTGCTCGGTCACCCTAACAGTAAAGAAGTTTTTTCTCATATGGAGATGGAACTTCACTAATTCACTAAAAGACTTGGCAGAATAAACTCAGAACATTTGTAGGGGTAAACTTCAGCCTTTTGGAGTCCCTGTTTTGGAGCCCAAATTCTATTCGTACAGCCTTTGTGTCTTCTGAGGTGCATTGAGTCTGCCAAAGTGCATGCTTGACCTATGCGCCACTTTACAGTTTCGGTTACTTTCCCAGGATAAAGTTGATGTTTCTACACTCTTGTTGTGGTTTTTAGTCTCTGGCAGCTCAAAACTGGTTTGTTTCTGATGGATTGTATAGAGATCATTCTTCATTGTTGCTCAGATGAACCATTAAACGTATGTAGAAAAAGCACATTTCAGTAAAAGCCTCTCAAGTTCCTGTGCTGCGTTGCTCCAACACCTTTTCTGAAGCACAGTCCTTCACACACCTGATTCTGCAAAGTCTGACAAAAATCGGTAGGCATTAGGGACCTCGTAAATTATTGTTCCTTTCTAAATGTACTCTTCCCTAGTAGAAAGCAGATGATTTTGCTTTACTCTCAAGCAAATTAGCAACTCTCTCATTATACCTATTGCTGCTTCAAGGAAAATGTCTTTCCTTTTACACAGGCAGACTTCAGAAGAACATAAGTAATTGGCGGTACACATTATACTATAACTGTGAGTTCAGGCATACGGGGTGTGCATTAAAAAGACAATGGAATAGATTAGTTTGAGGGTATAATACATATCAAAATTGTTCTATACAGCTATCAGAATATTAAATAAAAAGAAAAGGCTTCATAAAGTCTCATATAATCCCTCTTGGCATGGGTATATGAGTAGGTAGTCAGTTTTTTTCCTTTAAGTATGCTGATGTGATTAAATTTAACTTGACACAAGTGATGTACTATACCATGTGATTGTAATATTTAAAAGAAAAACCACTTTTCTGATTGAATACCTACTAGCTATCAATTTCTGTGTAGCAATATCTAATCTGAATTTCTTTTTCAGCTAGAATGCTAACACATCTGCTGTATTCTCCATCTCACTAGGTGCACATTCAGCAAATACTGAACTGTTTCAATATTTTGCAATACCTTATTTAATCTAGTGTTCTAGTAGAAATGACAACCAGTTCCCTTCATGTGGATTGAGAGCAGTTTTCAGGCTATAACTCTTCTCTCCCAAAATAGTCTGTGTAGATGCTTATTTTTGACTAATTCTAGAGTTTGGATACGGTGGCTGTTATACATGCTGCTGCACTGTATAAACACAAATGCTGTTGGACGTGGTTACTGTAAATTAGCCGTATGCTGCTGGTAAATATGCCAAATTTTTTCTCAGTGCTGTTTCAGTTTTGGAAATACCTTTCTCCCTACCAGCTCTCTCTTCCTTACACACAGAGACACAAAGTAAAACTGAGAACGACTATTTGTACCCAGTCCCACAATCTATATTATTTTAAAATAACGTGTTGTTCAAAGCAATGGTTTGAGCAGGGTTAAGCACCTACGGCTTATGGCAGTGGCCAGTTTCATAGCATGATTTACTACCGTAAGGTATGTTTGGTCTTGTGAAGAAGGGCTAGTTAACAAAAATAAATGTCTGAAGATGTGCAGGGAGAAGCAATGTAGTTCTGCAGATTTGAAAGCAGTTTTAGTCCCTATGCTAAAGATGGTGAAATTAAAATACAAAGACAAATTGGCCATTTTAGAGATTTAACAAAGTAGAACTTACCAATCAGTATAGTCAGTGAAGTCTTCCCAGTGCTATAGGAACCTTTAAAGAACGTTCAATTTCTTCGTAAGAGCAGATTCATTGTAGCACTGTATCAATAGATATTTATTTTCAGCCAGTTGTGGCATTCAGCAGTGTTTAGAAATATATTTTGCGTTGCATAGGCAAATCTTATGGCCATTTTAATTTCACCAGTGAGAAGAGCTTTACCTTTCTTCAGTATTGTGGCTTAGTTTGCTAATTACAAACGTTGTTGGAGCAAATAGTTACTTGTTAATGCTATAACAGCATCTTAACAGAAACATTAACTGAAGTACACAAATGATCTCGGTGATAAACAAGCATAGCAAAGTGTAGCTGAGGCAGGAAGCCAATCTGTCTGTTCCTTGTGCCCAATGATATTTTGATAGTCATTTTAATCTTAGAAGTAAATAACATCGGAGATCGTGTTCCATCATTTCATTTCAGTGCCAAAAAATTAATCCCTCTTTAACTGGTATTAAACAAGATGACATTGCTGTGTTAGTTGGTCATTGCAGCTCAGATCATCTATGTTCCATCATAAATACCAAAATTATGGAAATTTTAAAATTAAACAGAGGTGGGAAATGAGCATTGTCTGAAAGCAATGGTAAAATAGTTAATTTTTAGATTCTTTTTTTTTCCTGAAAATTTAAAGAAGATAAAAAACCAGAAAGTGGAATTTCTTACCTATAAAACTATACTCAGTTCTGTTGAAATAATTTCATTTTAATCAGAGATTTATGGACATGAAGATCACAATTCTTGTCTCTTGGAACCGATGAGTATGATTTGTGGATGTACTGAATTCATAAATATTCTGCCAAATTTGTTCAAAATATTGAAGTCAGACATATAAAACCAAAAGTTCTTCCTGCTGAAAAATACTAGGTAAAAAGCCGAATGTGTGCAATTTCCATATACACTCGGACATTATTGCATGGCATCTTGATGAAAAACACACAGATGATTGTGTTGGCTTTTTTTTAAGAGGGGGAAGGAAATAATAGAATTTAATTTGCCATGTGAAAGATTTATAGTCTGTGAACAATCTCCTTCTAAGGGCAAATAACAAGGCACTTATTATTTAATGTAGATTACATTTCTGTGTTTTAATACCTGTATTATATATAGACTAAAACTGAAAGGGGCTCAGTGAATGTGCAGTGAACTTCATTCCCTCAAATTGTTATTCCATGATGCCCATGGTGCCAAACTTTGCACTTTTCCGTGTTGAACTATGTAAGGATTTTGATGCCACAGTCCTCAGATTTATCAAGATGTCCCTGGACTGAGTTTAGTGTCACCTGCGAATTTGCTGAGAATGTATTTTTTGTCATTGTCCAAGTTGTTGAACAATGTGAGACCCACTATTGACCCTCAGGTATTCAACTTACTACTGGTTATGAGCCAGACATTAAGCTATTGATTTTAGAACCTGACAGTCCAGCCACATTTCAACTCATCTGACAGTCCAGCCTTTACTTCCTCAGCTCACAACCAGGAGTGCTATGGAAGACAGCATTAAAAGCTTTAGTGGAGTAGGTAGATTGTTATCTGGTGCTTTAACTTTGTCCATGTGGCCAGTTGTTTTGGTTTTTGAAGACTACCAGGTTGATCCAGCACCATTTTTCCCCTGAAAAATCCATGTTGCCCATTTCAAATTATGGAAGTCTCCGTGTGTTGGGAAATGGATTCCAAAAGGATGTGCTCCGTGATCTTTCCAGTGTCTGAGATGAGGCTGAGTGGTCAATAGTTCCTTGCATTGTCCTCTTTGCCTCTTTAAAAGAAGAATAATGTTAGCTTTTTGAGTCATCTGGGACTTTCCATATCAGTGTAATTTTTCATAGTTTAATGGCACATGATAAGTGATATACTCCTTCTGCACCTTCTGTTCAATGTCTTAAGGCTTCAAATATGTAAATATATCCAGCTTCACTAAGTAACCCCTAACGTGTTGCATCTCCACTGTTCATAGAATCATAGAATATCCTCAGTTGGAAGGGACCCATAAGGACCATTGAGTCTAACTCCTGGCTCCACACAGGACCAGCCCAATCAGAGCAGATGACTGAGTTGTCCAGACACTGCTTGAACTCAGCCCCGTTCAGTGCGGTGACCCTGGGGAGAAATGGTTCCTTCCCTTCACTACCCATGCTGTCCATGAGTTGGGTGCCGTGATTTAGGATCAGACTTTACCTGAACCAAAAAAGACATGAAGACATTTTCATCACGAGGCTGTCTCTTACCTGCATCAACATTTTCCTTGAACTTTTGCAACAATCAGACCTGCTATGTAGAATCCCTTCCAGTCACCCTTAATGTCTTCACTAGTATTCTCAGACATTTTCCTCAAGTACCTGAGCAATACTTCTATACTTCTCTTTCCTTGCCAAACCTTGATTCTGTTGATTGTATGCTCTCTTTTTGTGTCTGTCTTCATTGATAAACTTTCTGCTTAGCTATGTGAGCCTTCAGCTAAGTATCTTCCTTCTTAATGAACGGTTTGTTCCTATATGCTGAAGTTCTCTTTAATCAGTGGCTCAATCAATCAGGCAGCTACCTTGGGCAGTTTCCTCTGATGGGTGAACCTCAGGGATTCCTAACAATTCCCTGGATAAGCTGAAGTCTCTTTTCCTGAAGCTCAGTTTTCTAACTCTGCCGCTTATTTTCCTGGTCTTCCTCCAAATTCCCAAACTCAATCATGTCATTGTCTTTATGGAGCTTACCACATAAATCAAACTCTTAAATTTACCTGGTTTAAACAAAGTAAAACAAAGCAACTCCTGCTAGTTCGTTTGGAACGGTTTTACAGTAACCATTATCACTTCAGCTGGCTACTTAAGTGAACTGACTTATAAAGCAGCCCTGTGTGCTTTGATGTTTGCAAACGAATAGCTAGGGAGGTATGATCTTCAGTCAGCTTTGCTGCTTAAGACAACTTCTGGCATTACACATGTTCTCATTTCCCTTACTAGCCAGCTATGTTCCTTGTTTTATTTCAGTGCAGTCAAGTAATGGTGGTCCCATTTGTGATATTGAAACTTGGACCTGTATGAGCTGTGGTTATTCTTGTACTGCCTTAGAAAATGATTCAGCATGAGTGATGAAAGAGAAATGGCCCCTTTTCTGAGGCCACATCACAGCTCATCAGTGAAAGATCGTGTCCCTGGTTAAAAGAGGTCATTTGAAGTGTTCAGTTCCAAGGGGTGGCATGCCAGTTTTTCTCACTGCTGCTGCCCTTCAGTCTTCCGGTGCAACGTTGCTCGCTCTGTCCGTGTAGCTTTGTTTTACTACGAATCTGAATACCCAGGGCAAGCTGCATGTTGACGCAGTAACGTCAGGGGTGCTTTTGGGAAGTAGACAGAAGTCTGCTCAGCTGAACAGTGAAAACGCCGTGCCTGTTCACAGTTCTGCTTTGTTGGGTCTCTGTGTAATACTCGTGACATGCATCATTCATTCTGTCTAGTGGTGTTTTTCATGTAAAATCATTTGTACGTGAAAAATAACTAGGTACCCATGAAACTGTGATATGGTTTCTCCAGAGCAAATGGCCTTCAAACATGTTGTCTCTGCACGTGACTGTAGGTGCACCGCTTTCTATGGCTATCAAAGCTATATTTTGTGGTATGTCCATTAGGAAATCAGCTGGGAAAGTAGTTCATTTCATGTACTCTGGATGAGGCAGCAGCTGTAAATTAGGAATACCTTTGTGTAACTATTAACCTCAGCTAGATTGAATCGCCTGATTTAGACACTTCGAAAAACCCCAGCTCTATCCAATCCCAATCACCTGAGAAATTCAGCTTCAGTTTTTTGGTGGTGTTTTTTTCTTTGGTTTTCTTCCTTTCTTTTTTTTTTTTTTTGAGTAAATTGCAATTGATATGTTGGATTCTATTTACAAGAAATCTTAATTATTTTAGCTGTTACAAGAGTATCTCAGATTTGTAGAAATTCTCTATCAAAACCCATACTCCTGCAACTGGGTTTGCTTGCTGGTCGGTTCCCCTCTGCAAACTCTAATCTTTTGCAGTGTTCAATCCTTCAATCAGTAAGGTGGCATTTGGAGAAGGTTTTTCACTCAAGTTCTGGAAATACTTATGCTTGTGTGTAAGTTACAAGGTAGGAATAGGCTCAGTGGAGTCTAGAAGAAAGGCTTATGATTACAAAGCATGATGCAGGGATGTGTCAAGACCAGACATAGCCTTGCTACGTAAGCATGGTTTGTCACCTGGGCTAGTATATCTGGTTTCTCGGAAGTGGTAATGCATCCTAGTAAATAGCCCTGCCAACACAACTCTGCTGCTTCCGCTGCTTGAGCTATGAATAATATTTTTGTATGTAGGTATAAAAGAAGGCCCAACGGTTCCTGCTGTGCAGGCATGCGGGCTGTGTGGTTGGAGTGCATGTTCCTTTCCTCTCATGCACATCACCAGTTGTGGTGGCTCTGGGATCTGTTTTAGCCAGATTATAAGAACAGAGTGATGTTTTTACCCTTTCCTGTAAAGGCCTGTTATTTTCTACTTGGTCTGTGTCGCCTTCGTTCTTGAAAAATGAAGACTTAAGATTATTAAGAAATGGTTTCTCAGGACAAAATCTTTTATGTCAATATAGCATAATATATACCTGCTGCTTTGTCCTCTTTCTCCAGCTCCCATTGACTGTTTCTTCAGGGCATTAACCTCTCGCTTCTCTTGTCACAATTGCTTGGGAACTGATTTGGGAACTGAGTCAGCTTTAAAAATCCCATATCTTCAGTCAGTATTGCAACCAAAAAAAAAAGAAGATTGGCTTTTTTAACCACTTTCTTAGCTACTAAAAAAATAAGAAAATGGACATATTAACTTTACTACAATTCAGCTGTAGGAGATGGCAGTGATTTTCAATAAATTAATACATGAGATAGAATAATATTTTATTTCAGTAGAAAAATAGCAGGTAAAATTGGAAAGCTTACATGCCTGTAGTAGTTATTGTTTTAGAGGTGATGCAGAAGGTGGGGAAAATACTCCTTTCTATGGAGATATAGCTGTCAAGGTAGTATTCCTCTACATATGATGAAAATGGTGACATTTGGCAGAAAATGAAGACGTGTCATAGTTCACAACATTAACTTGCATTGTTTGTGAAACTATTCTTGTTTTGCATGCACTGTAGTGATTGCCACTTCCATACTGCTCTGGCTGTGGATTCAACAAATGTAAATATGTTTTTCTAAGAAAGCATTCCACATCCATCTCACTCAAGTAATTGAGATACCTTTTTTGAGGAGAGAAAGCAGACCAGAAGTTGTAACTAGTTTTTTCCTTGCCAGTAAATCCTGTATGAGGAAAGTAATCAGATAGGATAAAAGTATAAAATCCATTGTGAAGCTATTCTGCCACTGTTGAAACAACGTGGAATCATAGAATAATTTAGGTTGAAAGGGAACTTCAGAGGCCATCTACTCCCACCATCCTTTCAAAATCAGAGGTAACTACACAGATTGGGTTGCTCCAGGGGCTTGTCCAGTTGAGCTTTGAAAGTCTCCAAGATGCCGCAGCCTGTGAGCAGCATGTTCCTGTGCTTAACTTCCCTCATATTCATCATTTTATTCTTTATAGCCAAACATAATTTAGCACTCTATAACTTTTGACTGGTGGTACTTGTTCTTCCACTCTGTACCTCTGAGAAAGGTTTGGCTCTGTCTCTGTAGCCATCCAAGTTGGAGAAGATGCAATTAAGTTGTCTATTAGCCCTCTTCTCTGCAGGCTGTGCTAAACCAGCTTCCTCAGCTTCTCCTCATGTGTCATGTGCTCCAGCCCTTCCGCTGTCTTAGCAACCCACCACTGAACTCTCGTTTGCAAATAGATCTCCTGTCCTGGGGAACTCCAGACTGGACACTGTTCCAGGTGCTGTTTCACAAGTCTTGTGCAGGAAGGAATTATCTCTTTCCTCAACTCGCTGACTATCCCTTTACTAATGCAGCTCACTGTGTAGTTAGCCTTAATTGCCTCAACGGCAGAGTGCTGATCCCTACCTCGCTTACTGTTCACCAGGGCACTCTCAGATCCTTTTCTGCAGAGCTGCTCCCCCGCCAGTCAGCCCACAGCCTGTACCAGTGCGTGGGGTTATCCTATCCCAAGAGCAGGACTTTGATGAGGTTCTTGTCAGCCCATTCCTGTAGCTTCTCAAGACCCCTATAACTGCTCCCCCTATTTGCTGTCATGTGTGAACTTGCATTCTGACACTTCAGACAAGTCTTTTATGAAGATGTTCAACAGTTTTGGATCTGGTCTTGGTGCCCAAGGGATGGCACTCGTAACTGACTGACAGACTTCTAAATGTTGACTGCTTCTCCTTTCAAGGCCAGCACTCCAGGAAGTTTTTTATGCACCTTGCATGTTAACAATACAATCCCTTTTTATTTTTCTTCTTTTTTTTCTTTCCCTTCTATTTGGCTACAGAGATGCTGCATCACCTTCTTCAGTATGCTCCAGTAAAAGTGTAAAACAAGATCAGGTGCACTTTCCCATATCATCTTGTTGGGAAAGACAAGCTGCTTTTATGCCTTTATTTTGAAATGTTTTAAGAACTGGTTGTCACTATGAAAATGAATTGAGGATACACCTGCTGAATCCTCCAGATTCTCCTTCTGTATCGATGTTCAGGCAATTTTGGAGACTTGTGTTTTCAAAATGTGATATAAAAATCTTTTCATGTATTTAAAAACAGGAAAATATTGGTTGATGGAGTAGAAGGTTGAGCTGCAGTTGAAAAGTCCTGTGTGAAATACCTGAGTCAGAGTTGGAGAAAGTGAGGGACAGGCAGGAAACAAGTTTAAAAAAAAAGAAAAAGTTTTAGGTGGTAATGGGGAAGTAAAACAAATCAATGTGACACAGTCATGCCCACTTGGGCCATGGGAAATAGCAGGAGAAAGAATTGTCATGTAGGACAAGGAAAGCTGGGGTAATAAATCACAGCATCATAAAAGTAGCAGAAAGTTTCAGCAGTGACAGTTGGAAAGAATGAAGGTGTCAGAGGGAACGCTTTCTTCGTATGGATCTGTACATCTGTGGTACTAGGGGTCTTGATCGCAGGCAGGAATTCAGACTAGGGCTTCATTTTTGGTAAGTTGTTTGCCTTCTGTTAAATGTAAGTAGGCGTGTATAACCTTCCTACTTTGCAGGGCGTTGGGATGTTTTGTGAGTTAGGCTGTTCCATACCTGAGGCACTGACACAACAGGAACGTTTCGTTTTCAAATGTTAACGAAGCAGCAGCACAGACTGTACTGCAGTACAGTGTGTTATTTGTGAAGAGGAACAAAAGTAAATGTTTTTCTGTAACGCGAGTAGAGAGATGGTACTTTCTTGCTAAGGTAATAAAGAAATTCTCTTTTGCTTACTTACTATTACCTTTTTCCCCTTTGCTCTCTGAAAAAAAAAAACATTGTGCATTGACTTTCTTACTTTTGAGGATACCCTTCTTTTGGATCCAGAGAGTTTTTGAAATGAAATCTGAATTTGGCTCTGTTCTGACCCTTCTAAAAAAGAGAGGGGGCTGGAGAATTCATTTCGTATGATTGCAGAAGCAAATGATCTGAGTCAAGTGGTCTGGTCAGATAATTAAGCTACAACAGAGAAAGCTTGCAGAGTCAGTCAGTTGTGATTATCGGTCCAGTGTGGTTGGATGTCTGATTCCTTCTGAAAAATTTGAAGTGGCTGCTTTTATTATCATTAACTGGGGAGTGCCAGCAACAAATCTGGAAGAATTACACCGCCACTTTAAAGAAATCCAGTATATTTCAGTTGGAATATAAGTTTAATGATGAATTGATGGCTGTTTATCTGCTCTTCTGCCCACCCCTTAGAACTGGAACATTTGTAAAAATAATTCCCGTCTTGCATATCAGCCCTGTTTCTGAATTCTTGTGTCTGTAGGCAGTCTGCAACAGAGTGGCAATAAACATGTATTCTTTGGGGCTGTCTGTATCTTCTTAGGTTTTTTGTTTTGTTTTGTTTGTGTTTTTTCCCCCTTTACTATGTGATTTAATTAGAAGTTTAATCATTTTAAAAGTACCTCCAGAGCATCTATGGAAGTTCGTTTAGTGGTGAAGCATTAAGTTACTTAAAGCGCCTCACAGAACTAAACCTTGGAAGCATTTCTGAAATATTCCCCCTGCTAAGCAAGAGGGAGGTCATGAAATGAAACAAAAAAGGAAACTATTTCATTTGTATGGAAGGATAAAGTACATTTAATCTAAAACAGGCTAGTTCAATATTGATGGTTTACTTGTGGAGTTCAGCAATTTTAAAATAGAAATCGGATTCTATTAACTCTACCACATACAGGACGAATTAATCACGTAGAAATGTACACGTGTTGCTGTACATCGCAGCTATCAAAGAGCCAAAGCACTGCGAGTTTAGGGGGTTTTGTCACTTTGAATACAGCCGTCTCAATTTTAAAACAAAAATGTTCAGCTTCCGGCAACTTACATAGTAGCATTTCTAATGTTTTTTAAACAGCTATTAATGTAGTCAAGCTGTGTTTTTTTCTTCTTCTGTGTGTAATCATCTGCTCAGTGGTGCACTCCATAACTAGTAGCAGGAGACAGAGGAGTGGCCTGCTGTGATTGATGGGGCGAGGCCCAGCAAAGTGAGAGAGTCCCATCTGGATTAGGTTTTGGGAGCAGTCAGATGTTGAGAGGGAGGTCAGTAAGCCTCGCGTTAGCTCCCCCTCCTTCAACACCCCTATCGTCCACACTCATGCACACATCACATTGCTCACACGCCCTCATCCATAATTGATGCTTGCTTTGGGCAGATGCTGTATGGCCTGGGACTAGAGCAGCTGCTAAGTTTATGGAGAATAAAGGGAGCAGGATGGTACAGCAGGTATTTTCACTTTTATTTTTGCTTGAAACTCTTGATTTTAGTCAATCCAGGATGTTTCTTATAACCAGCTGCACCACTGCATGCAAGACTTCTAATACATGTTTTGTTGCTTAAGTCTGAAGGAAGGCAAGCTGTGGCGGTGGTTATGCATCTCTGCTGTGCTTGATATATCTAACTGAGCCATTCTTATAACCAGCAGGTTTACAGAGTAATGTTGCATTTTTCTTCTTTGTTTCCGTGCCCTACGGATATGATGCAGTTTGGCTCATTTAACTACAGTACGAGAGGCTTCCTCTAAATGTGAAATATCTCTTGCCAAAGAAACGAAATGCACCAAAAAGAAAATAGAGTAAAACAAACAATGAACTGTTCGTTAGACTTTAAAATGCAGGCAAGCAGAAAGGTTTTCACTGAATACATTTTTATGCTGCAAATGTGTTTTTAAAAAGGAACACAGCATAAGTAATGTTTTCTGTGCTCTGTCTTTTGTGTACAAACATAACAGGCTTGCTTTATTATGTTTTGACACTTTTCATGCATTTCTTAATTATGAAATCCTTTCAGAGCAGAAGATGCTGAAAAGGCATGTTGAGATCCAAGATACTAGGAGCATTTTAAATTCCAAGCTTTTCCTCAAATGGTGTAATATAGATGGAATAGGAACGACTTCACTTACCTACATCATCGGAATGCTTTCTTTTTTTGTTCTTTAGAGTTCAACATTTAACCAGAAAGCTATAAATGTGATTTTATACACTGCCACGTAAAGCATATTTTTCAGTTGAAATGTGGTTTTCATTAAAACTCAGGCCAGAACATTTAGCAGAGCCTGACTGTCTGCCATCCTTTGTTCTTCTTTCTGTTGCCAGCAACTACTTTATTAAAAACCATGCACAAAGTGAGCATTAAGGGGTCATTCAATCTTAAAGATACTTGGAACCGAGTCTGAAGGGACAACTTCTGTTTAGTCTCTCATGCCTAGGCTGTATTAAGCGGTCTGTGTACTGTCATCCGCAGTTTTGAGATTACTCTAATACCTGAGTTCATAGGCTAATGTAAGATCAATATTTCCTGTTGCTTTTAGGGCCATTTCGTATTTTCAACTTAATGCATTAGATCTTTTATTTATTCATTTTAGTTCACTGTATTTTAAACAGTACAATAAAGGGACAATTTCAGAGATGATATTTAAAGAATTTTTGGTTCTTTAACATCTATGCAAATGTGTCTGACTTGTGTAGTCTGGGGTTTCCATCAACCACATGTATATACAAGGGTGTGTTAGTTGATACTGCCTTGTTCTTGATATGAATTCATATTCTAAACAATAATCGAGTGGCTTGATACCTGTGTAAGTAGTAAAGACCATGTTTATACATATGTGCTTTTATACTGCACTGTAATCCTGTGTCTATTGAATTAATTGTGAATCACAAATTCACACTAATGTTAAAGGCTAGGAAAGGCTACAGTAGGCACCGATTTTAAGAGATGAACAACTCTTTATTGTTGCTATCACTTTAAACTTATGGCCTATGGTAGAGTGTGTAAGTATAATTTCCTTATACTTTCCTCATATGTTGGGCTCCCCCCAACAATTTAATGAACAATTTAGGCAGTGCCTGGACTGATAACCTTGCATGCCGGTTTTCCACTCTAGGCATGGTAGGGTTTTGTTTGTTTGTTTAATGGCAAGGCTATAAATCCCTGAATATGTAGAAGTTACATAAAAACTGAACCAACCAACCCAGCCACTGACCCTTTGTTGTTTACTTCTTAATGGGGTCCCGGTTATAAATAAGTGATCCCAGGCCCCAGACTAACAAGTCTAATGAAAGAGGTAGAAGAGTCTCAGCAGTGGGAAGGTGCTGGGACTGCCAGTGCAGTTTGCCGTTTTAGGAGATATCCAAAAAGTGAATTGTTTGGAGTTTCTTGTCAAAATGATATAAAAGTTCAACACTTCTAATTAAATATTAGCAGTAATTAGCACTAAGTGTGAATGCTTTGAATATTAATCAGGGTCTCACGGAACTGCTGTTGATGGGAAACAGTGGGAGTCTTAGCAACATCTGGTTTAGGACTGGAGGCAGTATAAAAAACTTCAGATCAAATGCACCTGGACATTAGCTCGTGGTCCCTCTGTTATTAAAAAGGAACATTATTGTTCTTTTTTAACAGCTGCTGACTCTAATGCCATGTTTAGCATCTGACATGAAGGAATAGCTTCAGGACCAGCAGTAACCAGCTACTGTGTGTCAAAGCTAGCACGGTGAAAATGCTTGTGCAGGCAGAAGTTCGATTTGCTGTTCGTTCTTACACTTGCTGAAGTCCTTCCTGAAACAGTTGATTAAAAAATTTAAGGTCGCCTGCCTCCCCCACAAGTTTTAAAAATACTTCTTTAACATTTAACAAATGTCCCTGGTGTAATCCAGTCATTGCTGGGTTTTACTTCATCTGGACTTATTTAATAGTGAAAGTAAGGTAAAAGAAATAAGGAAGGGACCTTGTCATTTTAATATGAGGGTATAAGTATACATTTACGAGAGTTTTTAGCCTCCACTGAAATTTAAACAGGGCAAGCCTCAGTGCAGCATTAACCTTGGAATGATATATGATAGAGGTATGATAGATACCTGCAAATGAAACTGAGTGACTTAACCCCGTGAAGTAGGTTTACTTTTGGTTGTAAAGAGGGTTGAATGAAACAATGCAAACTACTGGCTCAAGGCCATACAGTAAATCAGTAGCAAATATGGGATTAAAATCAGGGAGGGTTTGATCATTGATATGAAGTTTCAATTTTTTAGGACACACAATGCCTTTTACAGAAAGAAAAATTAATTTTCTCTTCTAAGCCTGCAGTGTACCAGGTATTTTTTTGCATTTCTGGCATGCAGTTGTTTAATACAGTATATCTCAGTATTCCTGAATATCTCCTAGAGAGTTATTTCATGTAAATGTTTTTGGTATTCAGTTATGCTAACAGTATGCACCCAACTCCTGCCCTGGGTGTAGGTTGCATACATGATGTTCTGCAGGTGATAAGTCAGAAGAGATCACAGACAATGGGCTAACCTTATCAGCTCGGTATTTGGCAGCTGCGCTCAGGAGCCCTTGCAATAAACTGAGCTTTGTTCCTCTTCATGCTCTGAGTTGAGGCATTAGTTCAGGTGGATTTCACTGACTTCTCCCAGTTAAAGAATAGTGTACAGTTATCCAGAGAACAGCAGATTTGTTTGTCCAATTAGAATAAGATTTAATAGGGTTAGCAAAGTGGATTTCATTCAGATACATTTTCTCCTCGAGAAAAAACCTTTGTGCCCTTTTCAGCAATGTTAGAATACTATCATCACTTTCCGTGTTACATGTGCAGGAGCATCGCGTATTTTATCTCACGCCACGTTTCTTCTTCCTCTTTTTTTTTTTTTTCTTTGACTTTTCCAGGGTAATCAGGAAGCTACAGCACCTCCTGACACAATGGCACAGCCTTATGCCTCAGCCCAGTTTGCTCCACCTCAGAATGGTATCCCTGCAGAATACACAGCCCCACATCCTCATCCAGCTCCAGACTACACAGGCCAAACCACTGTTCCAGAGCACACGTTAAACATGTACCCTCCTGCTCAGACACACTCTGAACAGAGTGCAGCTGACACAAATGCACAAACTGTCTCCGGCACAGCCACAGTAAGTCAAGGTTTCGGCTATTTCTAAAGCAGAATGTTTCACATTACGTGTGTGTTTGTTGGTCACATTTATTCTTACGTTACTCTTAATAGTTTTGCACTTCCTTTGTTGTTAGAGTTGCTCACCATTTCCAGGTTGAAAGTTCGTCGAAGTTTACCGTTGAACTTGGAGAATATAATCTCGCTGCCTTTGGAGCCTCTTAGCCAGTGTGGGAGCTTTGTATAATCTGTACTTTCCTTTTCTACACTATTAGGTAGCAAAATGATTAATAACAATGCCATGAATCATATAATAAAGTTTGACGAAGTCCAATATGGAAAAAACATTGCAAAAGCATTCATTTTGGGGGGGGAGGGGCGGGAATATTAAAAAAAAAAAGAATCTTGTCTGGGTGTTCATTTTTTACATGTACGAGTAGTTTTTCATAGATGTGTTCATTGAAGGATAGTGTACTGAAATTACTTGTAGAGCAGTGTGAACGAGTGTTGTGAAGAGCATGTCTCTAATACTGTCTTTTCTAGAGAGCTTGTTTGTGCAACCATTACCAAAGTTGTGTGTGGATCTGTGCTCAAAAGAGCAAAAATGATAGACTTTCCTTCTGTTTGATTTATATATGAAGTTCTGAAGCGTCATGAATTATGCAAGAGACTCCTTGGATGGTCTTACCTTGTCATTCAAGTCACGCATTTCACACCTTGATGGTTTAGTGCTTCTGTCTTAATTCTAGATTGGGACCCAATACATTGAGTGCCAACAGGTGGCAGATTTCTGAGCCATCAGCCACCCGCAGTAGATATGTAGGATCTAGCACAGAACGGACAACACACTGTAATTTGAGCATGCGCTTGAAACTTCTCTGCTAGCTGTCCTCATCCTTGCCGCAACCATGCTCTGTACCTCATCTTGCCTCCCCTTCCTCCCCTGGCGCATATCCCACCTAAGAAGTTTCATGCATTAGGGCAAGAGGAAAGGGAAGGCAATGTTCCCTTCGCTCAGCTGTTCTGCGGATTTATGTTTATTGCCATGTCGCTGATTTCTTGACACGGGTATGAACAAGAAAGAAAAAGCAATAGCACAAAAGAATATTCCTTGCTATTGTCATGGAGATGTCCCTGTGAATTAATTACACAGTTGTGTGGTGTATGTGGGAAAATGTTTCTTTCCTTTTATTTTTGACCTGGTAACTTTTGACTGCCCTGTTTGGCCCTTTGCTCTAATGGCATGAAAAAGTTTAGGTTGAAGAGCACTCTATTTGCTTACATCTCCTAGTGTCCTTTGCAGCACTACAGCATCCCCTCTTATTCATCTCTTCTGCAGGAAGTTAACTTCCTGCTTCTTTCCAGCTTTTTAAATTTCTTCCATAATCATTTTTGATCGTTGTCAAACTCTTTGCATATGCCGCTGTCATTGGTTTAGGGCAGGAACCCTAAGCTGAGCAGATACTCCAGAATAGATTCGATGTTGACTGAAAATGCAGTCTTTCTTACTGTCCCTGTCTCATTTTTTTTGGTATTCTCCTGTTTTGCTGGCTCTTTTGACCGCTGTTGCACACTGAACACTCCACTGCAATGCCCCGCTCAGCCTTTTTGTATTTTGAAACTATAGGTCTGTTTGCCATTCAGTTGTGAAGCAGAAGACTTTGAGTGCTAAAATTGATGGTAAAACCCCTATCGATGCGAGTCGGACAGGAGCTCATCCCTCATCATTTATTACTTTCAATTTGTTGTGTTTCCTCACCCTTTTTTTGATTTTTCAGTTTGAAGAAGTGTTAGTCTCATCAGGGAAGTCAGGTACACGTTTTTCCACTGTTTTCCGTGGCAAAGGCTGATGAAAAGAAATAATTTGGGTTGTCTGTGATGCCCTTATCTTCTTTGGGTGCTGTATTCAATCTCAGCTCTAGAAAATCTAATGATTCCCTTGAAAATTTCCTGCTTCTGATATACTAATAGGCTTCATTGCTACTTGGTTTTGTATCCTTTGCCATCTGCTCTTATTTCCTTTTTGCCTTTCTAATAGCAAACATACATTTTACTTGTCCTACACTTTCTTCGTCCTGGTTCCACTTGGAGGGAATTTTCATTCCCTGAAGGATAACACTTTAATTCAACTAACCTTTTGTATTTGGGGAGCATAGTGTAGTTATTTGCTCTTTTTGTTATGGATCCTTTTCTTGCCCTCCTGTTTTCTTTCTTACAGGGGAGTGTGCATAACTTATAGAAGCAGCTCCTGTACTGTTTATAAAGAATCAGATTTCCTTACTTTTGACTTTAGGGTATTTTTGAGAAAGTTTTGTTTTGTTGTTTAAAAAGATATTTTTTCGAAATTGCAACGTTACATTGAAAGTTGTGGATACTATCCCTCCCTGCAGAACAATGCATCGAAAGTACGAGTTTACAAGAAGCGTAGCTCTACGGATCTGTGTTGTTCAGAGTAGCCTTGGTATTTAACATATTGTTCACCAGTTAGTTTTCCAAATTTGCAGTCGAATGTTGTTTGCACAATTTAATTATGGGTACCCAGATCTAAAATCTGTTATGGTGTGTCTCATTGGCGTTGCACTTAATACACTGTAGAGACATTATAAATGGGTAAATGCAGATGGATCCCAGGCAGATTTGATGTGGGCTTTGTAATACTTCGAGGGTCCAGCTGTGTACATCTCTCTGTAGGTTTAATAATACATGTTTTTATTATGAAATAGAGCTTCAATAGCACTGTGTCAACATTGTAACTCCATGTGGTCCTTACTGTTGAAGGAAAAAAAATGTTTCTTTCCAGTTCCTGCTAGCTTTCTGAATATTTGACTTCCAGTCTTAGAGAATTTTAAGTGGAATTGATTTGGGGACATAGTGGCATTTCTTCAGTAGGTTCCAATATTTTTACACAGTTTCCTTTCAGTAAGCTGTATTATACGCATATAAAAGAAAAATAGTCAATTGGACAATCATTCACGAAAGAATACTCTTGTGATTAATGTAGGTTAGACGAGCTACTGGGGGCAAGAGTGATTTTTCAGTTTTCTTATTCACATGCGTATTTATGTACATGTGAAGCTGGATCTACCACTAAAAATGGATCTTCCAGTTTTGAGATATGAAGCTAATAAACTGCAGAGCAGTTACCTAACTTGTATAACTACTACCAGAAGTGACTTAATCTCATCCATGAAGGACTTAATCCTTGCTGAGGCCAGACATACCCTGGCTTTCTCTGTGTGTCCCAGTGTCTGTCTTTGTCTGAAAGATTGATACGCTAAAGCTAGAACCCACATTGGGTCTAGTACTACCTAAACTCCAATAATGATATAAATAATAAGGATAAAAAGGTTCTATGCAATTTCTATTGAACGCTTTACTGCAACACAGAGTGTGATCCCGGCCCAACTGGATCTGTATCCCCATTTGCTGCAAATTGAACAAGATTCCAATCATCGGTTTTATTACAGGTTTGCAATGTTGGGCACGGTAGAATGCTATTAATACAGCACTCTGTATTGATTTCCATAGGGGTAGAATCTGTAGGCTTTAGTACAGGTTTCCTGGTTGTCTTCGGTCATTCAGAGCCTTTCGAAATGGATGTAAAGTACCACCATGCCAAAGTGACAGTGCTTGAAACCAGCTTTGAGGTGGTGCAGGACATTAATGAATACAGCCTTACAGAATACATACTATTTTCTATATGTTATGAAAGCAGGCAGAACTGATCAGAAGAGGTTGTATGCTTTCTTTGATTAAAGCTAAAATATTTTGTTGAGAACTTAATAGGAAGGGATCCTTTCTTTCCTCTTGGGTTTTACTTTTTATAACAAAATACTGCCTGAACCCTTTCATATCCTGAGCCTCTCCACGGAGCCCACATTAATACCTGAATATAATGCTCAGGTGTCTTTTGTCATTTGTATCGCTGATTTTCTGTGGACTTCCAACTGACTCGGGCATCTACTCTGTCAAAAACGATACCATTTTCCTTACACCTTTCTCTTAGTTTAATTCCAAAATTCTTTTCAGTTAAGGAATTACATTTTCTTGCTTGCTTTTGCTCGAATTGACTAACAAGCACTTTGAAAATTGCTGTTCAGGAGTATGAAATGTTTTGATATTGTTAAGATTTTACTTTTCTATATGTTATGCTGAACTACTTCAAATATAATTTAATGGATGTTCATTTAGCATTGAAGATGTAGGATTAAAATACTCTTGTACTTCCAAAAAGTGTATTTTCTAGTGTTTTTTTTTTATTGATTATTTTAATAAAATAGTATAAAACTCTGTTCTGTTAGGGTAAGTATTTGACTGTTGTGGTTTAACCTGGGAGGAAGCTAAACCAACCGCACAGCCATTCGCTCACCAGCCCCTCAATCCCCCCAGGTGGGATGGGGGGAGAGAATTAGAAAAAAAAAAAGGTAAAGCTCATGGAATGAGATAAAGACAGTTTAACAGGATAGAAAATAATAATACTAGTAATAATATAATGTACAAAACAAGTGATGCACAGCACAATTGCTCACCCTTCCCACTGACTGATGCCCAGCTAGTTCCTGAGCACCCCAGCCAACTTCCCCCAGCTTTGTATGCTGAGCACAACGTCATATGGTTTGGAATATCCCTTTGGTCAGTGGGGGTAAGCTGTGTCCCCTCCCAACGCCCTGTGCACCTCCAGTCTCCTTATGGGGGTGGTGTGAGAAGCTGAAAAGTCCTTGATTTGGTGTAATCATTGCCTAGGAGCAAGCAGAACATCAGGGTGTTATCAACAGTATTCTCACCCTAAATCCAAAACCTAGCACTATTTCCACTGCTAGGAAAAATATTAACTGTTCCAGCTGAAACCAGGACAGGACATAAAAAGTGTTTAGGTTGTATGTATGGGGATTGCTACCTTTTGATTTTGATCCCATGAAGCAGTAGAAAATGTACAGGATGAAAGGGAAGTAAACCATAGAATCCCAGACTGGTTTGGGTTGGAAGGGACCTCACAGCCCACTCAGTGCCACCCCCTGCCATGGGCAGGGACACCCCCCACCAGCCCAGGCTGCCCAAAGCCCCATCCAACCTGGCCTTGGGCACTGCCAGGGAGCCAGGGGCAGCCACAGCTTCTCGGGGCACCGTGTGCCAGGGCCTCACTACCCTCACAGAATTTCTTCGTATCTCATCTCAATTTCCCCTCTTTTAGTTTAATTCGATTCTTAAATGTTTAAAGACAGGATGATTTGGCTGAAATGTTATAAAATTGTCTGTAGGTAATAAAATACTGTCAAAAGTTACTTTAAGTCTTCTCTGAGTAATAAGGTTTTCATCTTTCTGCATCAGTGTGTTTGTTTAATCAAGGAAGTGGTCCACCGGAGTGTGTGCTTAATCAATACTCGTCCAGTATCGGGCTATTTAAGTGCCGGTAGACTTTGAGTTGCATAGCATCAAACATGCTTTTAGTCATTAACAAAAGTAGTAAGTTGCTTCTTTCAAGAAGGATGGATCAATGATAAGTGTGTTATAAATTTATGGTAAGGGTAATATGTCTGATGATTTTCCAGAGGAGTTTGAATGTTATGTTAAATAGTTACATATTTTAAAGTTTTATGAGGTAAGACATCTGATCATTTGATGAAATATGAAATCACTTTTTACCTGTGTACATACATATGAGTCAGACTTGCTCAATTTTTGTCTGTGGTTTTTCATGCACATCTGCTGTTGATGTCAGTGGGAGATGAGTGTGTAAATACCAAGGGTGTTAACTGGGCATGTGCAAGAAAGCAGGTAATAGTAAAGTAAATGTTGTTTCTCTAGTGTTTCCTAAGTGTATTATACTAATAATGGAAGTAAATATCATGCTATGGTAAAAACTGTGTTTGCAATAATGCTCTGTGGGTTTTTTGTGTGTGTTTATATATAAAATATTCTGCCCTAAACTTAATTCTGCTTTTGCATTAGAGAAAAATTGAGGTCATTGTGCCATCTTTCTGCCTTGGACTGTGACTTCACCAGATTTCATGAGCTGGAAAGCCTGGATAAGTTGTGTGCTTAGGTAGGAATCCTCGAGGGAGAATGCGGTTTACTCGGAGTGCTGGTGATTCAGTTCATAGTGCTTTTCTGTCCGAGGTGGCTCGGAGCCGATACCCAGCGTGGCCCTAGGGGATGCGGTGCGGCTGGAGGCCAGCAGAAGACATGTAGTGCAGAGGTGTGCGTTGTCTGATATTTTTTGCATAACTTTGCTGTTATGACTAGATTTCCACCTGGTTACAACCAAAATTCCTCCTGTGGCATCCACTGAACTTAACACTCTTCTGTGTGAAAATAATTGATACATTAGGTACTAGATGTCTGTTGTTAGTTACCCTGCTTTACCTTGAAGTTTTGTGTATTCCTTGAGATCTAATGGTTTGTAAGTGTCACGATTTTGTTTCTTGGTGGTAATAATGTGCAGGTTTGTGCGTTCTGTAGTCGTGTTCCCATCTCTTCATCTAAGGATGTGGGAAGTCTTAGTGACATTCTGGACTGAAAAATAGTTTGCCAGGCTGAACTTGGTTGTTTTGGGGGAGAGAAAGATACACAACCTTCATTGGTGTGTTTCGGGGTTTTTTTGTTGGTGTCGTCCCCATTCCCCCCCCTCCCCCTCCCCTTTTGGTTTTTTTGGTACTGATTTCTCTGTTGCACTCCTTAATTTGGGGTAAGAAAACTGTCAGTAGCAAACATTTATAGTAAAGTGCTTTAGTGCAGTATCCAAGCCTGCAGGTGGGTAGATCGTTACTACAGCTCTCTGCAGCATATTTCTACTTTTTATTACATCTTTTTTCTGCTCTGTTCATTATTTAAATTATTGGTATACCTGTTACTCCCCCTCCCCCCTTTCTTTTCTCCCTAATCCTTAGTTCTTCTCCATCTTCTCTCCTACTATTTTATTCCTGGTCTGTCCATCTCCTGGAGGTGTGGGATACATCAGCTGTTCCAAGAAATTCTATTCCATATTAACCAGTGGGCTATATCCTACTTGGTTTACAGGTGCCCATCAGTTGTTCTTACCACAGTGTGTCACTGAAGTAGAGATGCTTAAACCAAAGTTCTCTGTAATTTGCTGGTCTGTTGTGTAACTGTGGTTGTGATTGTTAGCCCTGAGGGTAAACCTCCCTGAAATCCAAAGTACTAAGTATATGCACGGTGAGTGGGACACTTCTCAGTACTGCCTGGCTCAGCTGGTGTTACCCTTGTCTCTGAATATTCTACTTTTGCCTAATAGGTTTTCCTAGTCCACCTGGATGCAGATCCTGGAACTGCCTCTTGTGGCTTGGGAAGAAAAAGTGGCTAGCTTGCCTCTGTGTAGTTCGGTCTGGAAATCGCGCTGAGCAGAATTACCACGTCAATCATTTCTCTAAGCAGAGGCACTTAGAGGACTGGGCTCCCCCTGCGGAGGAGCTAGGAACTTCTCACCACGGAGCGGCTGTCTTGCAAGTCAGATTTCCTCATGGATATTTTTTATTCCCAACTGCTATCAAGGACCCAGCTTTTATTCTATTTCAATTCCATATTTTTGTTTGTAGATGTTTGCCACCAGTATGCCTGATAGTTGATAATACTTTGACAATTGTTGCAGCAGTGTTTATTCATCTAAATCATACCCTGCTGGTGTAGGCTATTGTATCGGCATGGTGTGCTATTTCATTTATACTACCTGCTATATTTGGTCCCAACTGCTACTTGAAGAAAGTATTTCAAGGAGCTTTTTTTCAAGACCCTAAGCGCTTCAGAGCTGTAGAAGCGAGTGACCTGGTCCAGCTCCTACTCTGCAGTGAAGAGATCAAAACTGACATCCCAAATAGATAACATAATGCTGTGCTAGTTTGGTGAGGCACGGTAATGACTTGTGATCATAGGCATCATTGGTTCTAAGAGGCTTCCTTGCCGAGAGCCCTGCCTGTAAACTTTGTAACTATGCCCCACGCGTATTTCTTCGCTTATGCTAAGGAATAGCAGGAACACATTGCTCACTTCAGCAGCTATATGTGTCAGTGCTTGCTCTAAAATAGATTCTTCTCAAGGATACACAGAACCTTAAACCAACTGTTTTCTTTGACACCATTTATAAGATGCCTGTTTGGGTACTTAGTTGGATTGCTTGGTAAGAAGATAACCACCTTTTTTTTTTTTTTTCCTCTGTTGCTGGGCTAACTTAGGCTTTGCTCTTTTGTTGTTCTGCGAGTGGGTATCTGGTGTGAGGGGAAGAGCTATTACCCTGCCAGCTAATGGTGCCATGCGTGTGTATCAGCACGTCTTGTGTTGCTCTGAAGTCTCAGTAACCAATCCTTCTGAGTTAGGTATCACCTCAGCTTATTTTTCCTTTTGATTCTCATTGCAAGAAAGGATTGAAAATGTGATATTGAAACAGAAGACATAAAAATGACCGTTCTGGGGTTTTTTGACATATTGTGATTTTTACCTTCCTCTCATGATTTTTGAGTGCTTGACATTGGTGAAGTAGTAAAGCTCCTCCCCAAAACCAAAAAAACCCACCCTGGGATAAAGTGAGCAATTGCTCTGTCACCTGTAGTCGTGTTTGCTCAAATAGATTAGCTGAACACTACTGAATGCCCCGCTGAACGTTCGTTGTGGGGCAGACTAGCAGTGCTTGGATCGCATGAGCAGGTAATTCCAGCCAGCACTAAGGCAGATTTAAAGCACAAAACGTTGCAGAGGTCTTCTCAATCACACTGTCAACCAGAGACATAGTCATGTTACTCAGACTTTAAAAGTTTCTTCTAAAAAGCATTACCAATTAATTTCTGATCTGCCAAGTTTAATTAACCAATTAAACAATTTGAGATACTCTTTCTGCTTGGCCCTGAAAGAGTTAACAGTATTGTTTTTTTGAGTTTTCTTGTACTTGGTATTGTCTCTTGGGCTCTTTACTTCTCCATACCAATTCTTTTACATGTTACATTATTGACTTTTTCTTCTCTCTATGCAGTCGAAGTAGCCAAATGCTTTGGCTGTGCTTCGGGTTCTGATGAATTGAGAAAAACATTTGTTGCATATTTTGCTGAGTAAACTGAGCATAAATTTCAAAGGGGATCTTGATATGATGAAATAGCTAATTACAACTTTGTATTTGACCTTCTGCATCTTTGCTTCATGTTATAATGTGATAATTAAAATTGATCCTTACAGGGGGATTTTTTTTTGTGAGAATTAGCTCCCTTTTTCACGAACTACAGGAGTGGCTGTGCTAGGTTAGGTAAGACTAATGATGTTTTCCATTCTCTTGTAATTGGCATGCAAACGATGGTTAATGGTTTGCAACTTTATCAGAAGTTGTCAATTCCTCCCTTCACCAGCTCTTGCAGTATAAACTCGTATATTGCCCAGAGTACTGCGTGCAATGGCACGAGGAGAATACATTTGTAACTTCTTGGTTAACCAGCAACATCCTCAGGTCCTTGCTTGCAAGAAGCTGGCTGTCCATTAGAGTGGTCAGAATGGTCATGTAGCACAGGTAGATGGAAAACTACAAGGTTTGCAGTTAAAAGCTATGAAGATCATTCGGAGAGGCTTCCTCTCTGCTTCCTTGAATCATAAGGCTGATTTTCTATTAATGTGACAGTCTTTGCCCAAGTTTACACAAGAGCTAAACTTACTCTTCTGCTTGACTACATGTGGGTCTTGGTTAAGAATGTCTTAATGGCTTATTAACCCCAGCCCAACCCTGAAAATACTTTTTTCAAATCCTGTTTGTACTCTCAAGTTTCTATGCCTCTCCCACACACTTATCTCTTCAGCTTTCCCACACACCCACTACCTACCCACGAAATTACTTTAATTAAATGTTACTCATATGTGGGCTTAGTTCCACTTCTCTGTGCTTAATTTCTTCCCTTTCTGGGGTCAGTATGAGAGAGTGACTTGATGCAAACATTTAACTTTGCTATCCATCAATATTAAAAAGCCAGTAGCGAGGCATATCGGTCTGTCTTGGCTTAACCTGCAAGCAGGTGAATCCATCTGTAAGTTTGAAGCTGCTTTATGGTCTACCAGTGACTTGGCAGGGTGAAATACACAGTGCAGGCAGAAGAAGACAGAGGACAATTTTCTTATTAACTAGATATGCATTCAGGAAATGGTTAGAAGTTCTTCCTTTTGGACTTTATTGGAAAAGGAATTAGGCTGAGCTAATAGTCTAATACAGACATTGTGTTGTATTTGGTCTTTCAGTGATATGCAGAAAGATTTGGGTGGTCATTTTAAATTGCACAGATCTAAACATTAAATGGCCAATAATTTATTAATTGTAGAAATAGGTAGAGATTCCAGATGAAGTAACCTGGTTTTGTTCTGTCTTGAATTAATCCTGTATATATATGGCAGTTTCTTTACAGAAGTGTGACATGGAAATAGTAATCTACATGTCAAGATACTTGCTGCAATTTGAAAAAGATCAGAATAGTGGATTTTCTGTCCAGGTTCTCCTGGAAGATGAGAATGCAGCTAGGCAGTCCTTTCAGGCCACTAGGCTAGGGGAGATGGACTTGGGGTATGAAAACGTGCATACCTTTGTCCTGTAAACTGCAGGTAGGGTGTTTAAAACTGCTTTCATTTTTCCCATCCCAACAGGAGCTAGAAAGCCAGCTACCATGGATTTTGATGGAGGGAATGTGTAATGTTCTGAAGGGAATATATATGTAGTTGAAGTGAAGAATGTACAGAAATACCAGAGAATTCCTGTGTCTGGATTGCTGCATCTTGCTGGTTCTAGATGCTGTTTTCAGATGGCATCCCACACAGTTGTGTTGCAGTATCAGCATATCGCACTGCCTTTTTTGATTTGGAAAAGCCTCTCAAGGGCTTTCTAAAAAGAGACCCCTCAGGCCATCTACTGCTCTTGCTTAAAGGGGATTTCTGCATTTGCTTTTCCAGCAGAGACCTCTTTAAATCTCACCCACTCAAACGGTTGCCACTGCCATTGATCTTCTCTTCCCTTTCTGGGAACTGCCTCGGAACTATACAGTCAGATCTTACCCCAGTATACAAATTCTGAGATGCCTATTTAAAATCCATCTCCAAGTGGCAGGAGAATGTGTAAGTACTCTTCAGGTCTTCACGGCCGCAGCTATCAGGTCTGTGAAGATGCTTGTGAGAAGGAGGGGATGAAAGAGCGCCTGTGTGGCAGCTTCTCATCAGCCTCTGCCACGAGGTCTAACAACACCTCCAGGTGCGATAGACAAAGAACACAAAACTCTCTGTCAGTGGAACAGAGGACTTCAAAGATTGTTTGCCATTGTGGATATCTCAGTCTTTATCTATTGACTGGTGGCAGAGTCTGTAATAAGACTGATGCTGCCTCCTGGCTTCCTTATACTTGAAAAGTAAGAAGGGAGGGTTTCTCTTACTGTGCTTTTTTTGCTTTGGATTGTAATTACGATACTTTTCTTTTATTCTCTGATTTATAAAAGAGGAAAAAAAAAAGCAGCAGAATGCCTTCTGATTCAATCAAAAGAGAAGAAAGCGTGATTACATTTGACAAGTCTTTTCTATGCCTGTTTTTTTTGTTGCTGTTATAAAAAGTACATCAAAAGATGTCAACTATTTAATTTAATAAGCATTCACATAAGTTCCAGCTGTTTCAGAATAGTATCTAAATATTTGATTTGAAAACAGTATGTGTACCAACACTGCAACATACTGCAGGCATGATCACCCAGCTCTCCAGCAAGATCTAAGTCTGTCTGTGCTAATTAGTGTTTGCAGATGAAGCTTCTGTAGTGGTAGCTTCAGTTAATAAAAGACCTTGTGGGTTATAAGCACATAATGTGTGAGATGAGACATCTACAAAACAGAATAGAAACTGTAAATTTACTATTTTCAAGTTATAACAATGTGGGACACCTAATTTTGCTTTTTATAATGATGTGATATATTTTGTAATGTTCATATTATACAAAAAATGTTATCTTATTGCTGCCCTTATTTAAAGAGATTTATTGCCAAAAATACTGCTATAACGTGACAGTTTGCTTAAAATATTTGAAAGTATTAATCTTAACATGCAATGATATTAAAAAAGAAATGCTGTGGTTTTCCACTTACATTGAGGAAAAATTAGTGGTTTAAGCCAGAGAAATTTTCTTTTAACTTGTGCTTTGGCTTGCAAATGTCTGTTCTGCCTCAGACTCCTTATTCCACTGGCTTTAGGGGTATGGAAATACTTGGGTTGTGCTGAGAAATATGGTTTCTCATGGACACATTCCCTCCCCTTCATTTCCTTTCTTATACAGTTTTCAAGTACAGTGTTACCAAGTTGAATGAAACGGATGCTGAGTTTCACCTCAGAATATTTGTATTTCCCTCTTCTCAGACATAAGTTTTTCCTTTATTTTTCTTTAAAGAAAAACTAGCAGGGATGGTTGGCAAACTGTCCTGACCTAGAGAAGGAGAAATAGTGGAGCTTTATTGTTTATATGTGAATATCACTTTTTGTCTTTTCAATATGGAATGTATTCTAGTCTTGACAGTGTATTTTGGGGGGAAAAAAGATTAGGTGGTGGTAAAAAAGTAAAGGATCTAAGAGAGAAATGAAAATAAGCTAAAAAGTTTTTCCATTTGGTTAAAATCTACCTTTTCTTTTATGGTAATCCCTTAAAGTGATGAACTTAGAATACATTGCAATTAGTGGAGGTTTTTTTTAGGAAGCTTGCTTGAATTCCTGGTTTTTTTTAAAATTTCTTTCTGATTCACAAAATCGGAAAGTTAGAAGTTGGAGGCATAAATATGTTTGTAAGGTAGACATTGAATCATTTCTGATGCATGAACGTTGTTCGTTATTCATGAATGGGTGATACTATATCCCATGGTACACAGCAAGAGGATACACAGTACTTCCGTGACAAATACGGCTTTAACCTGAGATACGTCTTGCAAGCACTTAGACCTGAGAGGGTTGTGTACTGGTGGTGGTCACGATAATCTAATAGAACTGCTTACATAGTTTTTTGATTCAGGAATAGATACCTGCATAGTGAGGGCCTGAGTCTGTGCAGAGCTGCCGGACAGTTGTGTTTGAATACACTTGCATTATAAGATTTTGCCTTAAATGTAAGCTTGTGGGTGACAGTGTATTTGTTGTACGTGTTAATTGAAATATCAAGCATCTGCTGAAACGTCAGTACCCGCTGCTATGCACAAAGATACCCGATGCTGGCTACTATTAGGGCTATTCAAAAGGTTTTTTTGAAGGCAATCTTTCGCATATGCTTGCAGTTATAAAGCTTTGGAACACTGCAGGCTCGGCTCGTCATAAAATTGCTGAAGTTACCATACAGGCTGGTGGTACATGTACTTGTGAAATGGCTCACGCATGCAATAAAAGCACTTTCACACCAGCGTAAAATGTTGCTGTTGGCTTCTTCCTGTCTCCAGCAAGCATTTCCAATTTTAGAATTTTCTTCCTCTCATTTTTGAGCTAGGCTCCCTTTTTCCTTTTTTTTTTTTTCCCTGCTGAGTTGAAAGTGTTGCAGAGCCATTCCTTTTATCTCTCTGTTCTTTCTCAAAAGAAACTTGCAGCAATTTCCTATGTTAGTTCTCTTTTTGCATGTACAGCAAAGTCAACTTTCCAAAGATTCGAATGTGTTTTATAGACAAAACATGTTCAATCAAAGGTACGAGTGTCTGAAGCACTGATTCTGTTCTGCGCTTTCTAATGGAAAGAGCCAAGGCTTTTCTCTTTTTATTATTATTGTTAGACCGAAACATACTTCTGTTTTCAACACAGGCTTAGGTTTTTTTGGTGTTTGGTTTTTTTCCAAATAGATACTTTCAGGACAGCAAATTTACTGTGTCTCAGGCTCCCATGTGTCCACCTTAGCCCAAGGCATTTAACTTTTCTGCCTGAAACTTTTACCCAGATGCAATTTGAGGACTTGGGATATTTGTCTGGGGTTTTTCAAAGTTAAGATTCCCAAATAGACTATTACATAGCATATACTCACTGGAGTTTAGATGATACAGGTGGTGTTAATAATCACATCTATGCATGTGTAGCAAGTCTTACCTTATTCAAAAATAAATCATTTTGTACATCACCTTTCTGACTGAGAAATGTGGCAGCCCTACCAGTCACATATACCCTGGCCACCCTCTGTATAAAATCGTTTTCTACTATCGTCAGCTGTTTCATATCTCTATAGACAATCTTTTCAGGTAGCAAACTGAATCTAGGCTCAGTATCTCCAGTTTCCTTAACCTAACCTAATGTATTGCCCCAAATTTGAGTAGCTTTCTTGGTAACTGAATTGCTCATTTGACATATTTCAGATAGAGATCATGTAGACCTGCTAAGTTTAGAATCAGCTAGCTAGCATGATTTAGGAGCCTGGTATTTTTTATTTTGCTTGAACTTACTGTGTCCTATGCTTTTAAGCCTTTTGCCTTCAGTGGGAAGGAAGGAGGGCTCCTATTCCTGAATGTTCAAGTTTTGTATTTTTATGTGTCTATCTATTTTCTTCCCCGAAGAATGGTACTTTGTCTTTATTTCAAGTAAAAGGAGACTTTTTGGTTCAACACGGTTACTCTTTATGACGTAAGACATTCACAGGAAGGTTACTGCATGTACAGCAATGTAATTCTGCAGGTATCAGAGGAATCACAGAATCACAGAATATTAGAGGTTGGAAGGGACCTTGAAAGATCATCTAGTCCAACCCCCCTGCCAAGGCAGGAGCACCTAGAGCACATCACTCAGGAACGTGTCCGGTCGGGTTTTGAATGTCTCCAGAGAAGGAGACTCCACAACCTCTCTGGGCAGCCTGTTCCAGTGCTCTGTCACCCTCACGGTGAAAAAGTTTTCCCTTATGTTAACCTGGAACCTCCTACGCTCCTGCTTGCACCCATTGCCCCTTGTCCTATTGCTTAACAACATTGAGAAGAGCCTGGCTCCATCTTCCCGACACTCACCCTTTACGTATCATTTGAGTTTAGACTAGACCTGAATCTGGTTTACAATTCATGGTTTAATGAGCATTACAAGTGTATTCCGTTCTCTTCTGGAAAGCTGTGCGCCCTCAGGTGTATGTCCTTGCTGCTGGGACTGAAAAGGGGGGAACGAGGCTGGCTGATGTTAGGTTTGTTGAAGTTTGTTGCCTCTGCAACAAACCGTGCATTTACTACAAGGAATTGTTCCTGATCCTGCTTTTCAGGTGAAGAAATGGGAATTAACGAGGAAATCTCCGAGATTTAATTGAAAGTACTAATCCTTTGGGGATGCTTTGTAGCAACCCTTGCCCTGCTGATCAAATGCAGCAATCAAATGCGGTGTTTGTTCAGCACTTTTCAGTAAGAGCAGATATTTCATGCCAAACGTTATTTACGTTATTTACAGGTGGGCTCTTTAGTAAATTGAATAGTGCCCAGATGATAAATTTGTTGCTCTCACATTTGCTACAATATCTTTGTGCCTTGACCTTGTTGTGATAAGGTTTGTGAAAATAGTATCCCAGTGCATATTTAGGCCAAATTTATCACTGATAGGTTTGAGTGCTCTGAGGGCTTGAAGACAGTCTTTTTCTTTGTTTACTTCAGCCTTAGCTCTGTAGTCATGAATTCACTGTCCATCCTCCTGCGTAGTAAAGGCTGAGTGGGAAAGATGCAAAATATCTGAGGCTGACGTTAATGCTGCAGGAATATAACATGGGGGTCCAGCGTTGCACCGTTCAAGCTTGTTGGTGCTGATGAATTACCTTGTCACAGGGATGTAACCAACGTTATGAAATCTTACAGTGCTTTTTTTTTTCCTCATAGAGATGTCACAGTGACTGAAGGAGGATGTATGACATGCTGTGTTACTGCCTTAGGACCAGAATGTGTTGTCTGCTTTGGTGCAGCTGAGGGACCAAGGAGGTTTATATTACCAGCAGCTTGTCAGGGCACAAGGCAATCCAGCAGCGCATTACAGGGCTGCTCTAATGTGCTTTTGAATGCAAGGCGACCCTTCTTTGTTTGCTCTAAAATTTCTGATGTTTTACCAGGTGATGGTTCCTTATACGAAGGAAGCTGAACTGCATTCCCTACCACTCTTAAGGTGCAGCACAAAATAATTTGAGATAGAGAGCTTACAAGCTTGTGACCTCAAATGATACAGTTATTACTTTATATTCAAGAGTTCTTTAGATTTGGGAGTGGACTGTAAGACTGAGATATTTCTGCATGTCGTGCTGCTGCTTTAATCTAGTGTGATTATTTCTTTCTTGTTGAGTTTAGAGGATGATGCCCTTCAAGCATCTCATGAGAAGATTGATTTCATCCTTGTGACCGTTTTGTGAGATTTTGCTGAATTGCAATTATTGTTTTTTACACTTTTGCAGAGGAGGAACGAGGGTACAAGTAGTTTAAATAATCTGCCAGAGGCAAATCTGGGACAAAATAGATTGCAGAAGCTGGCTGTCCTGAGCCCATGTGTCTAGATTGAGTGACAGTCTCTTTCCAACGACAACAGAATGCTATTGCTGAATTTCATTTTGAACTGTTGTATGCTTTTGGAGCACTGAGCGTTGAATAGATAACAGTCGAAGCCTGATTTGTGTGAGTACGATGGTTCAGGTGTGTGAATAAGAAAAAAACTTGGTAAGATACTCTGTTACTTAGGAAATGTGGCTTGTTTTTAACGGCAAAACTCTGCACCTTGGTTTAACTTTCAGACGTACCATGCAGACCATGTGAAGCTAACATCTCTTTGTCCGCCTGCAGCCCACCTTGGGATATGTGTTGGGGGCAGCGTAGCGGGGTGTGGTAGCGTCTAGCAACGTGAATCTGCTCCTTTGTTGTGGCACAGTTTCCAGCCCTCTTCCACAGAGGAGGGGAGTTGAGAAGTCAAAGATGGGGCATGGAATGATATGAGGAACATGACTGCTGCCAGGATCATGGCAAAGTTCAGGTGACAAGAGTTGAAAACTCCCTGTAGCACGCTGAGTACGAAGGTGTTCTGCTGTGTTATTTAACTTTACATAAGTCTGTGGCTGTTGAGAGATGGAGACTGAAAACTGGCCTTTGACTTACTGAGTTGTTGAGTTTAAAAACTACACTGCAGGGTGTTGAGAAACTACAAGAAGGGTGGCAGCAGACCAAAACATAGACAAGGGGCATGACCAGGAGGGGAGTTGACTGGCAGCATCTTGTTGCAGGAGATCACTATAGAGAGCAAAGCACCTCATCAACTCCTTAGTCTATTCCATCTGTGATAAAGAGGGACTGTTTACAAGGGCAGGTAGTGACAGGACAAGGGATAATGGCTTTAAACTATAAGAGGGGAGATTTACATTAGATCTGAGGCAGCAATCCTTCCCTGTGATGGTGCTGAGGCCCTGGCACAGGGTGCCCCGAGAAGCTGTGGCTGCCCCTGGATCCCTGGCAGTGCCCAAGGCCAGGCTGGATGGGGCTTTGGGCACCCTGGGCTGGTGGGGGGTGTCCCTGCCCCTGGCAGGGGCGAGGTCCCCAACCCAAACCAGTCTGGAATTCTATGTTTGTTGTTTTGTTTTGGGTGGGTTTTGGTTTTTTTTTTGGTTTTTTTTTTTTTTACCTGCCATAAATGCAGCAGGCAAGGCCAATAGTAATCTAAATCTCAGTGTGATTATCAGCAAGCAGAAATCCCTCAGAGGCTGAGACTGAATTCTTGTGCTTTCATCCATTGTCCCTGCATAAGTGTGCAGAGGATGGTAACAGAGCAGCAGATACCCTTTTTTCCTTCCTGTGCCATTGTCCCCTCCTGTAGTATTTCCCTGTGGTCTTCCTTTCCTTTTTTTTTTTTTCCCCTTTTTTTATTTTTTTTTCCTTCTCTTTTTGCCATCACTCAGGTGCCTGTGGATAGGGGGATAGTGCCTTACCCTGCCACACACCCCCGACAGAGAGCGAAGAAATGTCACGTTCAGACAGGCGTCGTTTCTCTTGGAGATACGCTCAGCTTATGCAGTGGTGTTTGCTAGCCATAAGTTTTATGAGGGTGTTTGTAAGCTTACAATTTTGCCTTGCTCATGGTAGGTTTCAGTACCTCACATTTCATACTAATTTGCCAGGAAAAATATTTGCAAGCAACACGGTATTTGTGCAATGTTTGTACAATACATTAATCAACTGTGGTCTTTTCCTCAGGTGTGGCTATGTGTATGGCACGGGGACATTTAACACAGCATACACGTTGCCTGAACTGCCCTATTTTGTGGGGGATTTTTTTGTTAAATGCAGAGTGTGAAAGGTACTTGGAGAATCCATGACTTCAGTAATTGCAATGGTTCTGGTACCAGCAGTACTTCCATATATTGTTTTGCTACAATACACTCTTGGGTATTGCACAAAGCATAACAAACATTTGCTGATGCTGAAGTTCTAAAATTTTATTTTAGAATAAAATTTGTATGAGAAGGTTTTCTTCACATTGACACGAAACTGTATTTGAGGTATTTGGCAATTTTGTGTCTAGTCATTTTCACGATAGTAGAAAAATAGTTTTACTTTACATTAATGTTTTTGTTAAAAATATGGACTGTATACCAAAGTGATTTTAAATTCAGGCAAAAAGAAATTATAAATGTTCCTAAACAATGATAGCTAAAATACAGTGCTGTATATGAGCTTTCAGTTTGATAAATACTTACTTATGAGGTCATAAATACTTGAGGTACAAAAGGTTAATGTAGTGTGAAAGGCTGTAAAACACAGCGAGCAACCTGCTAGATCATAATGATGCATTAGTACCTTTCAGTATGAATGTTAGTGCTTATAAAACCTTTGGGCTGAATTTATTCTGTAATACAAGAATGTAAAGCCAGAGTATCTTCACTGTGTAGTTGTACTTAGCTTTTCATATTTATTTCTCTTTGTTAAAAAAAATAAATAAAAAAGGTGGCTCTCGTCTGCTCGTAAGTGCCCACTGACTGAAACTGGTTTTGCCTAATATAATTTCTGAAGAGCATATGTCAGGTGTTGTCTGTGTACTCAAAGTAAGTAATAAAGCAAAGTAATACCCAGTGATATTTTGCCTTCTGTGTATTAATAAGTTTCCATGAGATAAAGTAAGCAATAACGCATAAAGGAAACAGAAGCAGTATAAACTCTGTAAAGCAGTAACACAATTTACCTTTGAGGAGAAAGAGATACAGTGCTAAATTCACAAAGCGAGCGTTTACTGAATGATCAAATTGACTTTATCATAATAAACTATGGTATTTCTCAGTCTTGGAAGTCTTCTGCAGTTTATAGTTGTCTCCAATATGCTGACACTGCTAATATTTCTCATTTAATATCTACCTCTGTGAAGTGTTAATTTTCATGCTTTGGTGATCATTGCTTTTTACTGAAGCAAATTACTTCCTCTTTCTCCTATATCAGAGCTTATGACAGATTAGGATAATTTTACTGTAATTAATCTTTTGAGTCAGTTCCACTCTTTTCAGTGAAGTGCCATGTCTTGGCCAGGCTACATTGAAGCAGTTCATAAAATCTGGAATCAAATATGAGAAACTTTTATTTGCAGACTATTGATACTCACATTCAGCCTTCTCTGCTTACAAAAGAATTATTTTACTTTCAATTTATTCTCTCAATGAAGTACACCTCTACCTGGAGGATACTAAATAGTTTTGGGGAATTAAAGAAGAAAAACGTCTATGGAGAAATATTTGATAGAGATACATCCGTCTTCTTTATTATTAGATACGTTCTGTTCTTATTAAGATACAATTCAAAAGTTGACAATGTTTGGTTAGCACAAATATATCTTTAGTAAATCTCTGTAGACAATTATTTTTAGTTTAAGACCATATTTAAATTTGCAAAGAACACTGCAAGCAGTTCCTAGTCTGGCAGAATTAGCATAGAATACCTGTGAGAGAACAGAAAGCGAAATACGCATCTTGTGAAAGCCTCCATAACATCTCTGAAAATAATGTAGTTCTTAACACATTTTGAGCTGGTTTATTTTGTCTTGGGACAATTGGTCAAGCTAGAAATCCAAATAACAAAACTCCCATAGGCCAGTATATCAAGTTACGGATATATGACTCGTTGTCAAATGCCGCTTTGTATTAAAAAATGCAGGATTTTGATGATAACACAAAAAAGTATTATATATTACCAAGTCATACTTGTATATTAGGTTATGAGGTTTTCTGTATCACACTACTGGGTGGAAACTTAGTTTGTTTATTATGTTTGTTAGTGGTCATCTTGCTGGAGTATTCTCAGAGCCTGCATTTCATTAAGGCAGCCGTAGCTGTTCAGTCATTCTGATTGACTAGCTCTATATTTCAATAGTGTCTCTTCCCTTTTTTTTTTTTGAATTAAATATCCTTCTCATGCTACGGTAATCGTGGATGTTCTTGATAGAATTGCATGAGGGAACTTAATTAACCTTTTCTTCTTCCTTTTTAGTAAAAGGAAATTTGAAAAAAATCAATGGTGTGGTCTCTAATTTACTGCATGCACCCCACAATGTCTATTAGAGGCTCTTCTCCCGAGTAACTCGGGTGAGACAGAACTGCTCATCTTCAGCTTGCAATTCATTTTCTTTCAGCTGAAGTGTTCACCTGACATTCTAATTGGGGAAGAGTAAGAGTCCTGAGTGTATGCGTTAATAAATATATATTCTTCATGAATTTATATGATCTCATAACTGCAGTCATTAAAACGTATGGGATGGTTTTGCAAATAACTGAAGGAATTTCAAATCGTACCTACCACTTGCGAGTGTCATTTTTTGACCTGCTTTTCTTTCTTCCATTTTACAAATAATTAAAAATGCCTGTGATACTTTTTCTCTAGCTATTGAGTGGTCAAGAGATGCACAGTGTTCTGGAGCAAATGGATTCTTTACTGAGATGGAAATGAGCAAGACAGTAAAGGTTACAATCTACAATTTTATTGTAAATCCGTTTCCAGAAGTCCAACAAAGAGCAATTTTGACAGTATTTCCTTTAGAAGTAGAGGAAGGCATTACAAAACTAGGTGATACTAAATGTAAATGCAATTCATGCCATATTTCTGTAAGCTATTCTTTTATCTTTCTCTGGATGGAGTCAGTTTAAGTATTCTCAGCTTATTACATTTCTAAATGAGTTTTACTCCCCATAGCTGTTAATTATTGCTTTAACTTCCTCTCATATTAATGTCTAAGTTCTACTCACAAAAAGAAGATTCTTAGCTTATACTGAATAAAGTCTATCTTTGTAGATTAAAAAAAATCCTGCCATTTCTTCACATTCCTGAAGAATGGTATATACAGTGTAGGCTTGGCTGTCATACTGAATGACCAAGCCTTTTTTTCCTTAAAAAGCAGTAAACGAAGTAAGAGTATAAAGCAGAATGAAAATTCCATACCTAGAAAAGAAAAAGAACCATGATATGGTTTCTCTCGAGTATATGTTAGATTACCAAATGTTTTCTACAACATCATCGATGTTAAATGTACTTGGATGTCCCCAAACCACTGAAGAAACAAAAAATCTGTTTGGCTGAAATTTTATACAAGTCAGGGAAACAAGCTTAGGTTTAAAAGCAGATTTCAAAAAAATAACTGAAAAAATTTTCTTTTTTTCCCCCCTTTTTCCTGTTTCAGTCCACTAACCTACATAGTTGATTGACTTGTAAGGATTGGTGGGGCTTTCTTTTTCAGCAGAGATTTGAAGTACAATGAAGAGAATGCAAAAATAGTTCCTGAAGTTTCTGGCTTTGGGATATCAGAAACTGGTATTATTCCCATAGAGGGTGGTGGCTGATAAGTTTCGTGATGGACATCTGGCAATAGTATTCTTCTGTACTTTTTCTTGTGTTCCTTTTTGCTTTCAATTGGCAGGAAGCAGTAAAGCAGACTTCAGCTGTAGTTCAAGGACTCTGGTGAGCGTTACAGCTTACAGTTACTAATATGTGAAACAAAGTGCCATAGAGACGCTTCAGCTACGTTATGCAGGTTCAGGATAAGTGGTGGAAAGGACAGATGATGCAGAACAGAACAAAAAGCCGAAGAACTAAGAGAGGATGCAGTAATCATGATTGCACAAAAAAGAAGGATAGAATTTATGTATTTATTTGTTTACAGAGTTATACTCTGTACTGTATATATGCGGAGAGCATGTGCAAGAGAGGAACATGAGAATCTTAGATAAACAGGTGAGATTGAAGAGGAAAATAGTATCACTATGTAAATCAGTGCACACCAAAGAAAACGATGATGCCTGAGTGCCTTCCTGTAGTGTATTAATCCTTCCTCTCTGAAGGGTGTCTGTTTTATTTGGATTGTGACAATCAGATGCGACAGGTAGAGCAGTGATGGGAAAAGATGACGTTTGCATAATGTTGTTCTACTGCAATTTCAAGCAAAGGTGAGAAGGTTTGCAATTTTCTGTGTCTAGGAGGTTGTTTCTCTCTTGCACAAAGTCGTTCAGAACATGGTTCTCCGTGTGAGCGGGATATTATGTATACCTCAGAAAGTATCTTGGCACACTTTGTACGTCTGTAATATTTCTGCATGGTCATTGTGAAGATTAACAAGCTGTGTAAATTTTGACCGCTTTCTAGTACTGTGAGGATTTTCATGAAGCACTAAGCATGACAGCAAAAGAGGAAAAAGGGATGCAGTGCGTGCAAGACCCCCTAACAGATGTCGGTGAAGAGTGTTGTGTTGCAAGACACTTTGGTAATTTTATGAAATAACATAAGTTTGGCATATGTGATGGAGGAAGGAATGAAAAGCCATGGCTTTACAAATACTTAAATACTTGTAGTGTAAAACCAAATAGGAATTAACTGAATAATAACCCCTCCTGTATTTTGAAAATTATATGCAGAATATTTTAAGAAGTAATCACAGCATATTTCGGAAAGATGCCATTCCCACTCGGGGTAATGGAGAAAACCTTTTTCGAGGGGGAGCTTTGCTGTATAGGTGCCTTTCTAGAGGGTTTCTCGCAGCTTTGGAAGTAGTTGATGTCAGGTACTGGATCAGGAGAACCACTTGCATGATTACATTTCTGCAGCCTGGTGTTTGAAACAATACTTTGTCAGAAGAAATAGCGTGTGCAGAGAATGCAAGATTGCCCTAGATAATTGCAAAGAGCAACCCAGAGCTGTTGCTATATTTTTAGAATTTTTTGTTGCGTGGGTTGTTTCATGTAAGTGACAACTAAACTGTGGGGTTTTTTTTATCTCGCTTGTTTAGACTAAAGTTCTGTTTGAAAAGAAACTCCAAATCTTATCATTATTGTATTACATTATTAATGCATTAATGAAATCAATAGCAAGTATTTTGTTCAGTTAGTAAATTAGTTTTTCTGGAGGTGATGTGGCTTAGAGAATACATGTTGTGTTCTTCTTGGTGATACGTACCTGCTACAGATTTGTGAACCAAATTGGGTAAATTTGAGCATCATTCTCAGTTCTGCAAGGCCGGATAGGTGCAAATGAAGTATAATCAAAAGCAAGTGGATTTACATGACTGAAATAGAGGGCATAAATTTGATCTGCAGAAACTTTATTATTAACGACAGTATTCCAAATAAAAGAACCCACTAAATGCAGTACTGTTAAATTAAAAACAAAAGCATATAGATTAAAGCGAGTGACTATGACTCAGAAAAGGAGAACCAGTCTGTTATGTAAGAATAAAATGCATTGGTGTACACAAGAGCATCAGTTTGTGTCAAGCAGGAGATTTTTGCCCATCCAAATGAAGATTTTTCCCATTCCCTTTTTAGATCTTCTTCCTCTGCATGTTGTATTGTTACGATATTCTGGCATCAGCCTTACCGAACTTATCCTTGCCAGGGCCTTGGGGGCTGTCCTAGGCCTGACTGGCCCCTGCTCAGCCTCCCCCAGGCTTCCTAGTGCAGCCCACCCGCAGCCCCGGAGCTCCGTTTTGGCCCAGCCCGGGGCCACCAGCCCTCACCCAGTGGCACTGTGAAAGCACAGGCTGCAGCTCAGCCCCACCAGGCTGTGGGACCTGCTGAACTGGGCTGTGGGACCTGCTGAACTGGGCTCTAACCTGCTGAGCCATCTCTGGCTCTGACCTCGGACCTATGCCGTTGCCATGTACCTGCCTGCCAACTGCTGGGCTGTCTCCACACCTGATTATCCTCACCAGCCATGGTCTTGATTTGCTGACAAATCAAGCAGGATCAGCTAAAGCAAGGTTGCTCAAGACTGTGTCCGGTTGAGTGTTGAGTACCTCTGAGGATGGAGCTCCATGAGCTCTCTGGGAAATTTTAGTGTTAGACCACTCTCACAGGAAGTTGCTTCTGCAGCATCTAAACAGAATGTCCTGTGCTTCAGCTTATGCTCATTGCCTCTTGTCCTGCCACTGGGCACCATTGGCAAGAGTCTATCTCCTTCATCTTGACTCCCTCCCATCAAGTACTTATGCACACTGAGAAGCCCCCACTCGAGTCTTCTCTTTTCCAGGCTAAACAGTCCCAGCTTTCTCATTCCCTCCTTGTTTGTCAGATACTCCAATCCCTTGTACATTGCTGACTTGCATTCGCTTTGTCTTCCAGGACTCCCATGTCTTTTTCTGCAGAGCTGCTTTTCAGCCAGTCACATCCCTGTTCACAGGGTTGTTCTTCCCCAAGTGCAGGACTTTGCACTGCCTGTTGTTGAACTTCATGAGGTTCCTCTTGGCCTATTTCTATAGCCTGTCGAGGTCTCTCTGCATGGCAGCACAACCCTCTGCTCTAAGTCACTCCACCCAGTTTTGTTTCATCTGCAAACAGCGTTACTAGGCTGAGTTTCATTTCTGAGAATTCAAGAGATGAAATTCTGTAATAGTGGCTGAGGGAGCATGGCTGTAACATTCTGTACTGATTACTGAAGTGAGCTATGGACGGCAAAACTGAGGCTATCATGGCTCATGGCTTCTCTGTACTGACGTTAGATGGAAATAGGAAGGAGAAATTTCTAGTTAATGTACTTGATGAACAAGGGAAGAGTTCTGTTGGCCAGCTTGTTGTGAGAATTAGGGAAAGATAGGAAAGAACTTTAAACTCTTGGTGCCAACTCTCCTGATTCAAGAGTTGCTGTTAGAGAATGTTTTCTTTGCCCTCTTTCCTGAGAATTTCTCTTTTCCAGCAAAGGAAAACCTGATTTCAAGGGGGGATCTGAGTTCTGTTTCCACTTCTTCAATAGATGTTGCCTTAAATTTTGATATCTGCAATCAAAGTTGTTGTCCAATTTTGCAGTAAAAGCTGTATCGGTGAGACTCTGTAACAAGCAGCATTCATATGATCAAGCAGAATTTACCATAAGATTAGCATTCACAACCAGATTTGACTTGGTGATTTAAATCCTTTAAAAATTCATTGAACCATCCAGTACTCCTTAGTTTTGTTTGGGGTTTTTGTTGTGGGGTTTTTTTATTTGTGGTTTTTTTTTGTTTGTTTTTGTTTTTTTTTTAAGTGGGAGAAGGGAAGGAAGAGGGGATATTTTCAAAAACCTTAAATCATCTCACATTAATGAAGGAAAGCTGTTGGATGAGCTTGAAGAGAAGGATGAAAAAGTCTGCTTCTGGTTTACGTAAAGCGTAATGTTCCATGATGTGGACCTCTCTGACTTTGGTTGGGTTAGCAAAAAACTTTGGGCATATTGACCATGGTAGCACATCTAGTGTTCCATAGAAAGGAAATCATCAGAGAACAGCGGGCACAGAGAGGCTTTTCCGTTTGGAATACCGTATCTCTTTTGAAATGCTGCCTGCGCTTGGTTGCAATACGCTAAGATATGACAGTACCAAATATAACCAATAAGAAAAATAAATCCAGCTTTTTTTTTTTAGTGGAATGGCAGTAAACTGAGTTTGAAAAATTACGATCCTGTGTAGGATCTGAACGGCTGTTACGTTGGTGTATACCTCTGTAAAAAGAGCAATGTGATTTAGAAAGCATCTTTTTGTGATGTGGAGAACCCTCAAATTCTTCTGTGTTTCAGAGGGTTCAGGAATTGACTCCTTGGGCTAAGACATGCAAGTGAGCAAATGGAAAGTCACAGCAGGAATTCAGGAATAGGTGAGGGGTCAAACAATGAAAAACCTTTTATCATGCTGTCACGTTTTCTTTCTTTTCATGAGCTTGCACTGTAGCAATCAACCATTCTCTCTCAGCATGAAACTCTGCTCTCACAACATCACTCAGCAGTTGGTTGTGTCAACACAACTCTTAGAAAAAGGGACTTTACATGCATGACAGAAGTCTAGTTTGGGGGGGAATTCCAGAAACTAGAGTACATTGATTCCAGCTGAGGGGAAACATTGCTTTCTAAACAACTGTTCGTAGCCAAACCTGCAAATGTTCCATCTAAAGACATGTCTTCCCTTTCTTTTAAAGAAAGTAATGTTCTTCAAAGCTGTAGCTTAGTATTTCATTTCATTTGGACAAATATCATTAAATGTCACAGCATTGTACTAGGTAGTCACAGATTTCGAAAGATATTTTTGTCTAGGTAGAGCCTATTGCCAGAACAAAAAATTAATAAACTTTATTGCAGCTTTGCAAACTTCTATAATGTTGATTTATGAGGGATAATACTTGCAAGAATTTTTAAGGAAAGAATATCATGCTATTTTATTCACGCACATGAATGAATGACCACAGGTAAAAAGTACAGTTGCCTTCTTGTGTATTGAGTTATGTTCTTCTGTGAATAATTTCTTCATGTATTAGAGTAATAACTGAGTTGGATCGGAGAACTTATTTAGGGAGAAGTGGATTTCCAGTAACCAAGTTATTGCCACGAGCTTTGCATCAGTCAGAAAGTCTTGGTCTCAAGTGCGTTGTGTCCTGATTTATTGCCAGTATGTGACTGCTTTTCAAAGTGTGACTTAGGAGGTGTTTTAGAATTTTTATAACTGTTAGACATATTTAGCTGTAAGCTTTACAAAACATTTCTATATTTCTTCATCTATTTTACCCCTCTTCACTGAAACTTTGTTACTTACTGGTACACATTTTTAGATGGCAGATCTATATTTTTTGATATTCAGTACATAGCATATCCATTCCCCATTAATACTTCCAGCAGAAGCATTTCAGCTCCTGTTTTATATAATTTATCTGTTTAACTCCATAATCCCCAAAGTCCTTCTCTGTGGTCAGGGTAGGGGGCAGTTTCCAAACTGTCTTAAGGTGACCCAAGGCTGTGGTGCCATAGAAAGGAATAGGGCTGTCCTCCGACTTTCTCATACCCAACTTCATCTACATATTTATGTCCCTTTCTTCAGTCATGAATTGGATCAGCTCACAGAGTCGTTTTATGAAGTGCACGTTTCCAGTTTGATCGGTGGATATGAACCAACACTCACCTAGACAAGTACTGGAGTAAACACGAGGTGGAGTGGAAGGAACTTGGGTCCCAAGGTGGCACAAAAGGCAGGAGTTGTCAGGTGTGTCTTTGAGGCTTTAGTTGATCTTGAAACCACACCCTAAGCATTATGTTTCTTTTTAGGCATATAAGAGGAAACAAGTACCATCATGGGAGAAATAACAGAGATGAATTTAGGCTGTAAATATGTTGAGTAATTGGTGGACAAAAAATGACATAAGCAAGAAATTTTTTAGTGCTGAGGATAGTGATAGCTTTTTGTTCTTGTGATACTTTGATGGATTTATCAAACAGGCTTTGTGCAGTGTGAAGCTAGAGTGCCCATTGAAATGAGAAAAACCCTTAATCAACTCTAATCAAGATTTCTATATGTATTTTCATGGTATTTTTTAACATGTTTTCATTTGTTGCCTGTCTTGATCTTATGTGAGTCTTTCAAGTATAATTTAAATAAAGTTAAACACTTCATTCCTGCTGTTGAAATCCTTTGAAAGAGCAATAAGAACTATGTCAGAAATAATAGTCTTCTGACTAATAGATGAAAGAGGAATAACAAAATTAATTGAATATTTCTTTGTGTCCATGTATCACTGCTTAAGATATTTCATTTGGGTTATATTAATGCTTTTCTCCTTTGACCACTAAAAAGTTTCGTAGTGCAACTCAATTTTTTTTTTAAGGATAAACCCTAGGAATTTATTCTTAAATTATCCTGCAAAAATATCACAATTATTTAGTTTTTGTAGTGTATGCATTTCCTTCTTGGCTAGTGGAGCCAGAATGCAGCTGATTAGAGAATGGTTTTGTTAATTGTTGTGATATTCATGGATGGGATCAGTAGGCAGTCAGAAACAGTTATTGAATCAATACAAACAATAAATAATGCATTAAGGAAACGTACTATAATTCCTTCTCCCATTTCAAGTTATTGATATGCTGGTGTCAATTGGATGTCCTTAACTGAACTTGGCAACTGCTTAATTACTCAAAACTCTATTAAAACCTATCATGAATATTCTTTTAAAAATCATATCTGTTCTTTATAACAGCAAATTTTACCTAAGTTTTGAGACAACACATTCAGAATCCAAAACATTTATGGTTTCTGGTGATTCCACTCCAAACATGATCGATACGCTATTCCCTGATATCCTGCTGACTGTTTTAGAAGAAAAATGATGAGACAGCAATGGCAACGTGAAGCACTATGGTAAGGGCTATATTCCATATTGTTAAGGAAGACAGATTGGGGAAATAATTAATGTAGCCAAGTAATTAATAACTCTTTGCTTGCCCTGCAGTACCAGCAGCTTAGGAAACCTATCTTATTGCTCCTATCTGTCCTCAGAATTAATGATCTCTTATTTAGACTGCTAACTTTCTATGCATAAGCCATCACAATAATTGCAATACTTTCTTGTAGCCTGTGGTATCAGCATCCAGAATGCATCCATCTAGAAATGAAAGAAATAATCAGCACTGCTTTAAAGTCTTCAACCTGGAACAATACCCAGGTTGAAGCCCCAGAGCAAGTTCAATAGCAGAAACTACTAGCAAAGCACAAAATTATTCAAGTTCTTTTTCATGTGCCTGTAAATTGGATTAAGGGATTCTACCGGAGGATGCTTGTGTGTTGCAGTATATCTAAAACAAATGTCCCAGAATCAACCACCTTATGCTGTCTTCCTGGTAGTAAATTGTATTCATCTGACTGATCAAGGACCTTTAACACAATATATTCTAGAGGGGAGGTAGTTGTCTCTTCTCACCTAAAAGATGTGCGCTGATACCCTGCCTCCTGATGCTCGGCCCCTTGACCAGTGTCAGCAGTGCAGACAGACTGCCGATGCCGCCTCTGACCGACATCAGCAGTGTAGGCAGGATGCCGCCCCTGTTATTCGTTCCAGGTACGATTCTCAAATCTCACTGCTGCTGGTGGAGTTGAGGGGTGGTGTGGCTCCTGCCCCACATTCAGAAGCCATTTGCAGAATTGACTATTGCTACCAGGTGACCCAGACACCCAGTGTCCCTGGCAGCCCAACGGAGCCATGGTGTTGCTTGTGATCGGTGTTTGCTATCGGTGATTGGGTGAGTTGCCATATGGGCACGTCGTTGGCCATCTTTCTTACTACCTCAATAAAGCTTTGTTAGACTCCATTACTGCGCAGACCACACCCACCTATATTGAATGTAGTATGAGATGTGGAACTGGAGTTGTGTAGGGGCTCGTCTGGTCCCCCTGTGTCTGGGAGAAGAGCAAATGTCCTTGTGTGATATGAAACTTATTTAAGGCAAAGACTTTGATTAGGTTGTTGGAATTTTGGACTAGCTCCTACAGAAGAGCAGGCACTTTTCCTCGCCTTTGTTTCTAAATGCCATTCTACGTGAAGCTATTGCTTTCTTATGAAGCACAATCTTATGAATAAATCTTTTCTGTCCATACAAAGCAATCTGACTTGCCAAGCCTGTCCAGCTTCATCACTTGGGTCACCAAAACACCATACAGCTTGCAAGCTAAGTGTGTGTGTGTCTCAAATTTTGTCTCAACTTAGAAAGATATATATTATTAATAAGAATAATAGGAACAAGTGAACATCTAACATACTTTTGCCAGTGGTGGAATGGAAGGGAGGACTGCTCTTACACAGTAATAGACTGGAGAGTAGCCAATGTGATAGCTCAGTGCTTTAGAGACGGGACGAGACAGCCTGGCTGCTCTGTATGTTTCTTTCCAGAGCTGCCACAGGGCATGGTGAGACAGTACTTGCTTTAGTTAGTTCTCATTTGGTGCTTTGGATAGTAAAATGTTTTTGTAAAGGACAGGAAAACAGGGAATTCATACCTTTTGTAATCTGAGAAATTGAGTGAAATGAATGGGAATGGTGAAGTTATTTTGCCAGGGGGGCATGATACTGGGGCGAAGTTCTGACCCAGCTGAAATAAAAGGAAATTTTACCACTGAAAACAGGAGGGGCAGGGTTTCCCCTGCAGGGTTTAAGTCTCAGTATCTCTGAAACCAAGCGTTCCTAGGGTATGAAGTATTCACAGTTACAGGGGGAGTGTAGCAGCGTTATCAAATGCAGTCATGATTATACTGTCACATTTCTTTGTGCATAATGGCAAGTCCCCCGTCTCTGTGCACTTTGCACTAGATCAGCACAAAGAACAGTGCACGTTGTCTTCAGAAATGGATTCTGAAGGGGATAAATTGATGTGGCATCAGCTGCCTGCCTTGCAGTATGAAATACTTAAAATGTTTTCATCTTTAGAACTAATTTGAAAAAATGATCTCACCTTGTAATATCCTGAAAGCAGTGAGAGTTTACTATTGATCTTTAAGCATGAGAAAAAGATAACAGAGATGCAGTTGACAAGAAAAGTCACTGCTACTTCTGGTGATGTTTAGCACAGCTGTAAAAACGCACAGTGATAGAATTTTTTTCATGTGTGCACCTTTGTGTAAACATTTAAGTACAGACAGACGTATCTGTGTAGATAACTCCTTTTCCTTTATATTGTTATGCTTCTGGGAAGAAGACTACAGGGGTGGGACTTTTCAGAGTATAAATTTATCAAAACCAACGTGATTAATTAATCAGTCAATCTAGTTAAGAACTCAGGAGAGGTACAAGCCCGCTGCATTTGTCAGTACATTCCTCGTAGTATATTTGGGAAACGGTATTTTCAGAAAGTCCCAAACTCAGTCTTAAATTACTCTCTCAGCTCACTTTTTACTGGAAAAGTAACTTTTCAGTATCTAGACCCTTTTTAAATGGAAAATATGCAGTATTATCTAAGGAAAGTATGAAGTTGATTTACTATGCATGATTTTTTCAGTTCTTTGTACACATTCAGTACCGTTACGTTTTTGCTCGGGATGCATATATATTTTTTCTGCTGAACTTTTCTCGATTGCTTTTTTTATCAGGTTTACAAATCAAATCAAACAGGTATATTGCAGAGCTCTCTGATATTATTTTCTGCGCTTATAGCACAATGTATTGAATTATGCTTGCTCATGTACTGCTGCTGCTATTCTCTCCAGATTGAGAGAGAATGACTGTGGGGGCTGTAAATTCACTTGGCTTCCAGCACCACTGGTTAAATCAAGAGCCCTGCTCAGGCGAGAGAAGAGACAGAGCAAGTGTTCATTACACAAATCAATTTGGTCAAAAGTACAGCACAGTGGGTACTCAACCATTGCTCACATAATATTGTCAACTTAATCAAATAATGCCTAGAAGACATTCACGAGCTCTTTCTCTCTGAGAAATAACTTGATTGGTGTAGCAGGAAAAAAATAGGTGCTGTTTTGAGCAGGGTTTTTTGTTTTGTTTTTTTTTTAATTTAATGAGCTTTTTTAAAATTTAAAATTCTGAACAGTTTCACCCTTATGCAGGTATACAGGAGAAAGAGTAGTGCTAAGTTTGCCATTTAATATATTTTTAAAAATAATCTGTTGCTTTCTTCTCTTACTTTTCTTCCTGTAAATATTTTACAGGTTATTCCTACTGGAATTAGGTGGTTCTTCTGCTGGACTTGATGTGGGTTTAAAAAATAAGCAACCAATTTGTTTACAGATTATAGAAGAATGATCAAGCCTTGCTAAAGCTTGTTCAAGTTATTCTAACACAGCGTGTTTTTGGTTTGTCCAGTTCAGCTTTAGGCATTCCTACTGTTTATGTTCCTTTTACTTTTTAGAAGCTGAGATTGAGGACAATGTTCTTTTTGCAGTGACATGCAAACAGTTGTTCTGTGACAGCATTTCATGACATTTAAAACAGGGTTTGAGGGTGAAAGATTTTGTCTACACCACCATTGTTTTATAGAAAATGAAAGGGATTAGTCAGTGAAAAAGAATGGAGGGAAAGTGTAACATTCCCCATTCCAGTGTAAGAAACATAGGACCGACTGTCTTCAGTAATAGATGGGGAGGGGTACAGAAAATTGGCGTTTGCTGGGAAGGGGAATGGAATTGTTTTTTCTGCCCAAACAGTGTGCACAAGCACGAAGGATGGGAAATGGTGCTCTAGTGTGCAGTCAGAAGTAACCCAGGAAATGCGTTTGTATTAGAGCTGGGTGAAGGTTGTAAAGCTTTTTTTTTTCTTTCCTAAAGATTGTGTTTCTGGGTGAAATATATGGCAAATTCGGATCAGTGAGGTCCTAAAAAAGGCACGAGAGATAGTATTTTCCCCAAATAGGAAGTTTAAAAATTCATTTTATCCAGAAGAACACCTTGTTTAGCAGTTTTCTTCACATCTATATTTTTTAAAAAAAATTCTTGGGGAAAAGCTGTAAAGTGAAGCAAAAAAAATTTGCTGAAGTGTCTTTGAAAGTGGTTCTTTTCAGTTAAATTGCTACTTTTTTTTGTGTGTGTGTGTGTAAATTATAATAGTCTCTTCTGGTATCAGAAATTTGTAGTGCAGGTCGGTCCTGAGGCAGCGCACTGGACCGTGTGTTCTTCGGCAGCGAGATGGAATGATCGAAGACTCCCCGTGGTTCATTGCCCCAAAAGGGGCAGCAGCGCTTAGAGGGCCGATATGCTCGGCAGGTGCTTCAGGGGTACTGAGCAGGCCGCCCGCGCTTTTGCGTAATGACTACAAAACAAAGCTAATTAAGAATTGTACATGCCTGTTGCCAGTTGGTAGAAAGAACTTTTTCAACCACTAAACCTCTAAAAATTTGCAATGTAACTGGCACTCCTCGGTTTTCATTGTGTTTAATGTCCCAGTAATAGTGACAGTTGTGGAAAAATCAGACTGGCCAAACTAAGTAGTGTTATAAACTGATTTTGATAACTTGACTTTGGACTGAAGTCTTCTAAGTAATTGAGTGAAGTCTTTTAAGAATAGGAGATTCTGTTGCTAGAACTGACTTAAGGAAACGAAAACTTAGTATTTTGGTAAAGAAAAAGAATTTCTTTATGAAACATTAGATTTTACTTCCAACTGTCCTGATGATGGATTTGGTTGAAAGGTATGCCACGTATTTATACTGAAAGTATCTTGCATGAAATATGGAATGATTTTCTGAAACACCCTCTTTGATTTGGGTTTGCTTACCTATAAGAATGCTTTTGATTTTAATTTGTTCTAACACCTAAGCCTTCAGTAGCTCACTGAAGGAAAGGGAGTTCATCTCATTTTATTTCTGTATATGTGAGAATATGTTCTTCTATTTCTGTATTCTGTATTTATAACTTTCATTATAAGCTTTAAGATGATCATATATTAAGATTCTTTAATATTTTATTGTTTCAAATATGTCTTGAGATGGGAAGCAAAAGCAGTATGTGTGATTTGGCCAGGAAAGGCAAGGAGTATGACAGCCCTAGGCAGTGATGTACTGAAGGGAGAGTGAAGAGCAGATCAGTTAAAACAAATTCCTGTAAAATATGTAGAAATATTGAAGACAACTGAGACTCAAAGCAAAGCTTTATATCAGATGTGTCTTGCATTAGCTTCAGTAGCAATGTTTTCTGAATGCAGGATAGTGAAGGATTTTTCTTCTCTGTGTCATTTTTTCCTGAGCATATTTGGAACTGGCAGAGAATTACATCAGGTGTTGTAATGAAACATCATATACAAGGACATCTGATTTTAGTCCTAGTTTTCTTAAAATCCTTGTTGTTATCATTTACACCTCCACACACTTCTGGTAGCTGATTTGATATTTTCAGTGATAAATATTAATATGATTCTATACTTAGGCACTATTATGAACATGCCTATTTCATTTAAATTGGCTGACTCGAGTTTCATGATGTTTGTTTCTCTGTAGGGTTAGATACATTTCCTCTTTTTTGTGTTAAGTAGTTTCTCCTCAATATTTATGAGATGATTACAATGCAAAACATTTTTATTAAAATTTGAGATATTTATGTATTGAATAAAACTGGACAGATTAAGAGAAAAGTGAACTATAAAGGGAACTGTGAACAAATAATAACAGCATGACACAGGGTCTTAAGATAGAGAGGAATACTTATTCTCTGAAATGATAAATTAAAGTTGACATATGGAGACGTATTTCTGCATAGAGACATAGGCATGCCTCGCATGATTTTCTCTGAATGTTGTCCATACCTAAATTAAATTTCACCGAGATTAAACTTGTTTAGCTCATATATATCGATTGAGCTAGAAATTATTACGGAAAATTGAGCATCTCAATTCTGTATGAAGTGCCTGCAAATGCAATCAACAGTCGTTAAAGGATTCAAGTTTCAGCAACTTATTTTAACATTTATAACATAAAATGGTGCTGGAAACTTACAATTGTGTGCAGTTGCGTATTAATAAATATCCATAGCAAATGTTTTTTACGTAAATAAGATTTTGTAGCAGTGACTGTCATTTTATAGTCAATAGGATGCCAAAGTTTTCATCTCGTGGCTCCCTCCAGGCAATACTCATCAATAATCTGCTAAAATATGTAACTGTTTATTAGGTTTTTTAAATTAGAAATACAGTCTCCATGGAATCAGAAAAAAAGTCATGCAGCAAATCGGTGGAAATGACCTTTCGTTGAAGATGACAAATGACATCTTAAACCTCAGAGCTGCAAACTAACCTGATACAGTGCTGACTGACAGGCATAGGAAAAAAGCCGATCTGTAGTAATTTCCAAGGGTACTGAGAACCTGCAGCTACCATTGATTTCTTACAGCACTAAGGGTCTGTGTTCCCAGTGCTTCCAGCTCCCTCTGCATTCCCAGCATTACCTCTTGGTCTACCTGTTTAGAATAACTGCTTCTTTTAAAATTATTTGAACTATCACAGGCTGGATTATTTTTTTGAGGGGGCATTTACTGATGCCCTGTAATAAACATTATACCGTGTCCACGCCTGCTGTGTACATTGTGACCACACTGGATTGCGTTGTACTCACATGACCCTGTTGTGACCAATTATGTCGCAATAGAAGGTCATAAAGTGCCATTAAAAAATTCCAAAATTGTGTTGAAAATTCATATTTGCAAAAAATTATATGCTGTTGAAAATAAGATTGTGAATCTTGATTAGGAAGAACAGACGTAAAGGAATTGTTCCCTTGTCATGTAAGGGGTGCCTTATCCAAGGTCACAACTATAGAAGAGGAGATCCTTAAAGGCATCTGGATAACTATAAGAGGGGAAAAAGCACCTCTTTGTTCTGAAAATTATCATAGGCTTCCAGCTGGTAAGATTCAGTGGATGAGACCTTTAGTAGGCAACCGGAGGTACAGTACTAAAGTCATGAACAACAGAGATTTCAGGTGATACGATGCTTCCTGCGGCCAGGCTGTCAATGGACATTGCTATTGGAATGTGCTGGTGGCAAGTTCTGCGACTGCATGTGCAAAAGGCAACCAGGAGAGGTTCTTCTGGAGGGGGTTTGAGCCAGGATGGAGAAACTGATAGTTTATGCCAGGCTGGAGGGAATCTTTGAGAGTGAATATGAAATGCAGTTTTGGGAAGAAGAGTAAGAGAACCTTCCCCAACGGTCAGAAACAGAGGTCAGTCTCAAAGAGGGAAAAACCAATTACAGAATATTCAAGTAAGTTAAGCAATGGGGTTTTGTTTTTTTTTCAGTTAACTGTTTCTAATTGGCTCCATTACAAGGTATTTAATGATTAAACTGATAATATTGTGGAGCCGTTAGTGTCTGTCTTGTTGCCTTGTGGAGAACGGGTAAAGGTCCTGGAGTAGAGCAGACATATCTGTTTTTAAAGATGCTGAAGAGAAAAGTGTTGGATATATAGGCTAAAGGGATGTGCTGTCACCAGAGTCTCAGGCCTGAGAAAATACTGGAACGAGTAAATGTATGCTGCATTTTTAGCACCTGAAAGTGCAAGAAGAATAGCCATCAGCAGGTATTTGTCAAAAAGGTAGTCTTTTACTTCTACAGTGGCCTTGTGGACAAAGGAAAAGCCTTGAATGTTATGTTTTGCTTTTTACAAGGTTTTTGATGCTTTCACACAAGGCATGCTTTTAAGCAAGCTGGGAAATATGGCAAGCATGCAACTACAATAGGCTGCTGGGAAACTAGAAACTGTGTGTTAGTAGCTCACTATGAAAATGAGTTCTGCAGGGATTTGTGGTGACTCAGTGTTTTTCAGTATTTTCATTAATGATCTGAATGATGGAATAGAGTGTATACTTATTAAATTTGCAACAATACAAAGCTAGGAAGGACTGCAAGTACATTGCAGGACAGGATTAGAATTCAAAATAATCTTGATAAATTGTACGTATCGTCTGGAAAAATAAGATGCTATTCAAAAACATCAAATGCGAGGTGTTTACACAGCAGTAACAAACTGCATAAATAGGGCATGGAAAAATCACTGGTTAGAGAGCAGTTCCATAAACAAGATTGTAATGGATTAGAAGTTGTATATGAATTTACATTGCCATCTTCAGTAGGAGAAAACCCCAGTACATATACAAAGAAAAGGAAAGACCACTGGGTAGCAGGTATTTCTAGTGGTAAAACATGTTGAGTAGTTGGTTGATGGATTGTGATCTCTTCACAAAGTTAAATTCACGATTTTATGATACATGAAGGTAACTCTGATACAGCTTTGTACTCAAAAACTTAGGCTGTATGTGGAAAACTACAGACTATATTCCATTTTATGTAATTTCTATTTAATGATAAGGCTTAGGAGGGGTGGGTATTGAAAGAGACCAAACCCATAATAGATCAGGACTTGTACTGATGGCATACAAGACTGCAGGGATGTAGCGAGGCTAATGTCATATACTAACTTCAATTAATTTTTAAAGCAATATCAGACACTGGTCTTTACATCCTCTAGCAATGAAAATATTCTCTTGAAATGTATTATTTATGTGTAAGGTAACTTGCATTCTAGCTGTTTGAGCCCACAGGGCTTTGAGACTTTCCTTTCTGGGATTCTGCAAACCCCAGCCTCTCCTCTGTCCTATGTGTATTTTACCTCCTTTGTGTTACTTGGAAATTTCTGTATAAGCTTCACATTCCAATTTCAGTTTGCAGTTATCCTTCTCCAGGTCTCCTAGGCACATCCGTAGATTTCTGGATGATAATATGCTTTGTAAAGACACTGTTATATTGTCAAGCCTTTTAACACATTTTTAATGGTTTAGGTCTGTTAATTCTACCACAGACTTCTTTAAGGGCATTCACAGGTACGAATCGTTGATGATAGTGACTTTCTGAAGTTTCTTGTTTTCAGTCCTCACTGCCCAAACTCCGAGACATTCTTTGCTGAAACTGTAAATTTCAGGCTGCTGTGACCAAAGTGCTAAAATAAAAAAGAAATACCCAGGAAATAGCAGTGCCTGGATTTGCCCACTTCACCCATCATTTATAGCCCCTTCGTTTTAGCAGCATCTTCAGAAACCTCACTGGCTTTTTGTTGTCAATATATCTGCTCAGCTTCTTGGTACAGAAGTTACTCCCAGTGTTTTGGTATGCTAATAGCAATAGCGTTCTACTCTCCTACTTCTTGCTTCTCATCATTTATATTAATACAATGAACAGAAATTACTTTTTCCAATTTGCATTTATACAGTACGCTGATTATATAAATTCTTCCTGCGGCACCCTTTGTTCCTGAAGCTAAACAGCACCTTCAGAATTTTTTAGTTCTCTTCAGATTAATCTAATTGACCTTAAATTCTTCCAGAGTGTTGCATTTCAAGAGCTTCCAGTCCCTCACCCCCCAGCTGTTCTCATATACCCTATTTCTAATATATTTCCTTTTAAAGGCATGGAGTTAGAAAGTAATCTCTGTGGTATGCATGGTTGGAACAGTTGCCTAAAATCTAATTTTTGAATTTTTTAGTTGTTTTTACATAGCAAGAGATTAGGATGGAACATGTTTTTGTGTCTTAACAGATATATGCCATGTTTGCTATTTAAATTACTAGCAATTTTTAAGATGAACTGTTCGGTGTGTGGGACTGTGATGTGAGTTCAGGGCGTAGCGGATGAAGAGATGTGGTGCCGCTGACTCGGTTTTAGGTTTGCACTTGAGCTCTTCCCTGTTCCTTGTTTGGATCATTTGAAAATCCTTTTTTAGTGCACATAGAAGTTTGTATTTGTGCATGAGTATCATCGTAGCCTGTGAAATGTAGGCACTGCTGATGAACTGATGCTTCTGCAGAAATGATAATGACCTTTATTTATAAAGTGTTCTTAGCACCGAAGTACTGGCAATACAGGAAATTGTAGATGTTTGTACTTTGAATTTGAGAACATTTACATTTACTGGGAAAGACAATGTTGAATTTAACTTGCTAGAATTAAATATATGTGTGGTTATTGCTGATGTAAATGCTGATGTAAATTCTGTTTGAGTTCTTTTGCTTCCCCCTTGACAGGCTTATTGGTACTAAAACTGTGTGGTAAGGTTTATTTTATTTAACCATTTTTATTTTGTTTAAATTGTTGTCTCTTAAAAGAAATTTGATACTAGCAGGAAATGGGAGATTTTTTTAATCTTTTTTTTTTTTTTAAACGAAAGAAGTCAGAAAGACAAGCTGAACTCTTAACATTAGAACACCAGAGAAAAGTAAATACTTGGAAGATGAATATGGTCAGAAGGAAGAGGAAGGAGAGAGAAAATAGAGTAACAGTTGTAAGATGATTCTTGTAGTTTCATTCAAATATTTTATTTCCTCTTCTTCCAAATCCCTTCTACCAGTGTAAAAAAAACCCCCAAACTATCCTGATTTTACATACTCATGCCAAATCTTTTTCTTGTGAATTTATGCTGTACATGCAGTAATTAATTAGGCACTGTATGATGTAATTAAAGAAGACAGACCAGAAATTTCTGTAATATACTGATAGACCAGCACTGGTTAGTTTTATTTATTGGATGGACACTACGTTTTTTCCGGATCTCTCTAGAGGTTTATAATTCTGTTCATTAAGTTATAATACACAGTGATGTCCTTCAATTAAAAATAGCATTTTAAAACTAGGGAACAGTATCCCTGTAAGAACTACCATGATATGATCTTATTTTAGTGAGAAAAAAGTCTGTCAAACTTTGTTTCTGGATCTCACTTTTATGCCAGACAACATTCACCACGGATTATACTTATGTTCCCTTTCACAACTCAAGACCTTTTCCATAATGGTGACTGTTTATCCAGACAGAATGACCCTCCAGTGCCCATTGGTACTGCTTATGAAATGGCAGCTAGGATGTGATGGGTTACCAGCCTCCTGCACAGAAGTCCCAGTGGCCTCTGAATGAATGTACTAATCTTATTTGAAAGTGTATAGCTTGCTACTGCAAGTAGGCTGTTATTTGGACACGGAGATGTGGGTTCTTCCATTGGCAGGCACTGATGAGGTTAAAGGGGTTTCTAGAGTCTTATGATATAGGGAGATATGCATTCATTATAAAAAAAAAAAGTTAAGAAAATGAGCAAATAATCATCTCCTTCCTATTCTCCAGTTTATTCCAAATACATATTAAAATTATCACTGAAAACTTATACAGCTGAGACAGATACAGACATGGATTTGATTTTGCATGTATTTCAACTTCTGATATTCTTCAGTACTTTTGTGTAGATTTAACTCCTTTTTAGGTTGTTGGGTTTTTTGGCCTTTTTTTTTTTTTGAGAGTTTAAGCCCATCACTTTATATTGAAAATGGCAGGAATACTTATAGCGTGCTTTATTTTGTTTTACCCTTTAGCAGACAGATGATGCAGCACAGACCGATGGCCAGCAACAGACACAAACTTCTGAAAACACAGAAAACAAATCACAGCCAAAACGGCTTCACGTCTCAAATATACCATTCAGATTCCGGGATCCAGATCTTAGACAAATGTTTGGTGTAAGTACTCGTACTTTATTTATGCTTTTTTATATTTGCATTGCGATAGATATTTTATAGGCAACTGTGAGAACCGTATCTCTAATTTCGGCTGTTTAACCATTTTCAGTGAAGATTCTCTTTTCGTTCATTATAATCAAACAACTGATTTGACAGTCAAAGTTGGGAAAAGAAATTCTACTGATTCTACTGTATGTCATACAGATGGGTGTATTCTGCATATCATGGGGTTTTGTATTACATTCAAAAAAGTTACCTATATTGGCTTAAAATATGGAATGCACATGTATTCCTGATGTGGATTTATGTGCCAGTATTTATTGTTTGGAGAGCATGATGTAAAACATTCAGTGCTTGATCTCACGGGCAAGGGACCCAAATCTATAGAATGAAAGTCATGGGCTGAATTTAAGTAGGAAGTTCCCACAGGTATTGTAGGTCTGTAAACTTCTGAAGTTTTTGCCAGTATTTTTCTAGAAGAGTCTCAAATTTCGCTTTTGCCCTGACCTTCATATGCATTGGCTGTATTTTGCATGCCTCGTAAGTGCCATCAGTTCGAGGCTCAAAACTGAGAGAGGTTAGACCTGATTTCTTTTGCCTGCTCCAAGAACTCTTAGGTTTATTTTGAAATGTCACAAAATAAAATCTAGAAATAGTAGAATAGCAGCTATTAGAACCCAGCTTTTTCTTTTCCAAGTCAGTACTCTTAAGTATTTGTGTTCCTCTTGCTTTCTTATTTCTGACACACTAAAATTTAATTCTCTTCTGTGTTCCAGTTTGTTATAGAGTGCATTATGAAGTACTTCATGGCACTATACTGCTCTCCATTTTTCATGTTAAATTTAGATTTTTGAGTTCTTCTAATGTCTTTGTCTGTGGATTAAGACGTCTTGTTTTTCAGTATTTATTTCTATGAAGTAAAGGAAACAGTTGCTGGAAAAAAGGTCCCGGTATAGTACTGGGAAATGAGAGTGACTGTTCTGTCATATCTGACTTGCTACAAGTAACGTCCCCTAAATGCAGCTTACAGCTCATCAGCAAAATATCACAAGGCATAATAATTAACCCTCTAGAGAAAAATATGCAAATTTATTTAAATTAAACAAACCACTTAAAATAGACGGATTGTATTTGAAAGTACATTAAATGAAAGGTGGGGGGTTTTTGAGGAATTGTAGTAATTTATTAGTAAATAAAAACTACATTTATTTTCAATATTTCTAAGTCTTAGGTCTCAAAAGACTGGAGAATGTATGGAGTTGTCCAGCTTTGGAATGACAGTAAACGTATAGCTTCTAAATTGATAGAAAAAATGAAATTTTTGGAAGTTTGAGTCGAAATATGTGATGTGAAATATGGTAACGTTGCATCATGACCATGTTACACGGATAGCAGATGATCTTTTTACGTGGACATAAATACAGCAGAGAATGATAGGTTAAATACTAAGCCAATGTCTCCTTATAGGCTAAAGTTGCTGTTAAAACATTAATTAGATGGTGAATACAAGACCATAAATACGCCAAGGGACAACAAGTGATGGTTGATTTTTTATAACCACGTTGAAACCCTTTCAACCCCCATTGAAAAGCTAGAGAAGGAATACTGTCCTTTCTGGCTTGTAGTTGTTTATGTCTTAGAAGGCTGGATATCATCTCATTTCTGCAGTTCTTTGGGTTCTCGTTATATTACTCTTCATTTGCCTGCCTCTAATTTATGCCTTTTTGTTTAATGTATTGTGTCACTTACCAGTGTTCACATTGATCCGTACTGCCTGTTAATGACATATGAAATAACGGAAATGACCCCCAATACATTACAGTGTCACATCACAAAATGTGTCGTATCAGAAAGTGTTCTAACTAAACACTGCCCGAGACAAACATTTATTCCTCACTAGAGGAAGTCCAAAAGAGCCTTTTTCTTGGGGATAGCAACTGTGGTCAAGTTTTGTGTGTGTGAGCAATGCCTAGATGATTGTGAGTACTGTAATAAGGCCAATGGTAATAACAATTACTGCTAATATTGTAATAAAAGTGCAATTCTTAGCAGGGAAGTATCCCCAACAAGTAAGTGTCCATTCTAGTTTTCCAAATTATACTTTAGTAGGAGAAGAATTGCTTAGGGAGTAACAGTTATCCCTTTTCAGCGAGGGCAGAGAGAAATCCTTGCTCCTTGAAGCCAGCAACAAAACTCCCAGCTGGTTTCATCTTATTCCTGTAAAGCAAAAGTAACCAAACTCCTTCACCTGTCCTGGAAAGCAGCTGCAAAAAGTCTGCTGAAAGAAAGGTTCTTCAGAGGGAAGGATGACCAGAGGGCAGCAGTGTTCATGCAGCCATTAATCCTGGCTTGTTAGTGATGGGTATTACACTCCAAGCAAAGTCACCCAGTAGCATATTACATATGGGGAAAAAAAAGGTGATGGCAGCTGGACTTGATGGATCACAAAGAAGTAACCTACTATGTGTAAAGACAAAATAATTTTTTTTTTAAAAAAAAGAAATTTGGGACTTTTACTTACTGTGATCACAGGCTAATTGGGATTTCCTCTTTGTCAGGTGATTGCACTGAACTTAAACTTCATAAATGCATATGTGAAATGATAGTGACAGATGCAATATGTACCATTTAGTTCTAACATCGATCTGGCTCCTCTTCGGCGTGTCTTTTTTGGTGCTTGACTGTCTTTGATTTATATTCTTTAACTTTTTAAAATGTGGTGCACCGTTTTCTGAAACAAACATTTGTGCTGTGTATGATGGAAGTGTTGAAGTTATCTTATTTTCATGTAACTTTTTTGTTTCTTTGCAGCAATTTGGTAAAATCTTAGATGTTGAAATTATTTTTAATGAGCGAGGCTCAAAGGTAAGCAGTTGAATTCACCCATGGAATTTTTTAATTTGTTTAAAATATTTATATGAGTAAAAGGAAACAACTGCACTGCTGTAAAAAGTAATGTCTGAAATTCCATGTTAGTGAAAACATCTTCTGAGATGTCATTCAGTCTCCTAAGCAGCATGAAAATCATTGGACTCATTTTGTATCTTTTAAAGGGGGTAATTTTAGCTACTCCAAACTGTCATCTGTTTTAGGGAACATTGATTTCTGCTGTCTTTATTCGTCAATGGTAATTATCTTGTTTATTTTATGAGTCCATACTTACAGATATTTGTAGGCAGGATTGTATTAGTACAGGTATTGTTTTCCCCCATTGAAATGAAAGATGATAATGATACCTAATAACTATCCTCTTTAGTAATTAGCTGAGAAAATATGTGATTGTTCCAGATTATCTAAGTGCAGATGTTTTCCTCTTTAGTTAAAGCTTCAGTACACCAACCCTTTGAAAAGAATCTATTTTAACATTTATTTGATTAAAAGAGTTCTTACTGTATTGCAAACATTTAATTTTTTCTGAAAATTACTTTGCCTTAAATGCATACTTCAATTTATTCAATACTTAAGAAATAAAATAAGATAGAATGGCTGTGACTGCATTAGCATCCTTACCTCGTGCCAAACTGTAGCCCAGTATGCTTCACCTCTGATATCAGCTGCATTAGAGGTTTCTGTGTGTCATATGCGTGATATCTCTTTCCTTTTCCTACCATGTCTTAAATCAGATATATTTTAATTCTGTTAATTTTTCTCTTCATGTGTTTGTATTGATATTCTGAACTTAAAGGCATCATCTTTTTTTTTTTTTTTCCCCCCCCCCTAAATGGAATAGCTGAAGTTTTCTGGTTTATAGTCCAAAATTATTCCGACATACATTAATTAGTACCCTTGCCTGCTAGTCCAAACCCGACTGGAGTGTTTACCACTTTTTCCATAAACAACGAAAAGATCTAGTGGCTTAGAATCCTCTACTCTGGCTGAAACTTATGATCATTAAATTCTGGCTGTTCACTAGTGTTTGCAAAAGATGTAGATTGTCCAGACCCTGCTCCTGCTGGGTAGTATTTCAAATTTCAAAAGACGTCCCACACTTGCCACCTTGGATGGCTTCTGTTGAAGCCGGAGTGGAGCTGGGTGCATGTTTCATGGTGGTGGCAGTTCACACTTTTCTTTAGCCATTGAGTCTTATTCATGTAGGACTTTCAACCACCACATCTGCGTCGTGCTGCACAAGTACAAGGATTTTTAAAATTATTTGGGGGATGGGATGAGGAGGTATTTCTGAACAGAGCTTTTTTAATAGTGGTCTTACAGTAGTGAAAACATCCCTGCACCCTGAGCTAAAAATGAAGCTCCTTGAAAGGATTTCACAAGGAAGAGGTCTTGTTTTGTCACTACCTCAGTTACGCACGTTGTGTTAGAGACCGTAAGACCTGTTCTTACTAAATACTTGTACACTATCCAGCACTGAAATGGCACATCCAAACTGGCTCTGAGTAAGCTGCTGAAGATACTTAACGCAGTTCTGTGATGCATCTCATTGCTTACGTATGCTGCTTCTCCTCATGGGTCGAGTTATTTCAGGTGTAGCTACACAGTCTTTTGATTTACCCTTAGATTCTCTCAATTAAATAAAAAGTTAAAAACCAGGTTAGGAATAAGAGGAACTTTTTAAATCTAATAATTTCATGTCCATTCTGTGGGATTTAAGCTGCATCGGATTGGTGTCCCGTTCCTGGCAGTGCTTATCTATGTTGTCATAAAATCCCACTGAAACTGAAGGGACTACTAAGTGGTCTCAAACTGAGAACAGGTAAAAACCTTTGCAGGATCAAAGGTCAAATTTGTTTCTAGCTGTAGTTTAGCGTAAGAGTATTGCTAGATTTTTTTGTTCGTTAGTTTCTGCTTTTGTTTATTTGTCTTTATTCCAATGATGTTTAAAAAGGTGCTTGCAAAAACAACAGAAGCAGCTCATTTTCATACCATAATAGTTAAGAAAAATGGAATTGGTTGTTGAAAAAAACATAATGCTGCAGCACCACCGTAAAATATAAAATAATTTTGCAGAAGGGAATCTCTCCGTAAAAGTGACCCTAAAATTATACAAGTTTCATACTACACATTTCTGTTTGTTTGGGGGCCTAATAGTAACTAAGGTAACTTTTTGCTAGAATTGTATGGCAACACTGATGAATTTTGAAACTCTTCTTTTTATAAGAGTTGCAAGAATTTCAGTATTGTTTTGGTGTAGGATCTTTCTTACAACCTGTGTTAAATAAAGGAGACATAGCTTTGCCAATTCTTGAAGCTGTTGATTAAAGTAATGTTGAAAGCTGCTGGTAACTTACTTACCGCTCATCTGGGAAAGCCAAGTTGAAATATAGCTTTTGTTCCTGGGCATATTTTAATGCTACTCTGCCGTTCTAACACTGAATCTCTCCCTGGAGCTGCAGATGGCTTTGTCTCAGATGGCTGCAAAGATACGGCAACATCAATAAGTACCAGTTTTTTACAGTTGTAAATTAATGCTCTATACCACTATGTACTACATACATACGTCCATAAATCTGTGTGTATATGCTTTAATATGTATCTATGTAGATACTGTTACAGTATATATTATATAATAGAATATATTTTATTAACATATATTTCTTCAAATAGGAAGAGCTCCAAAGCACATCCCAAATTAAACCAGAACCTTCTGACATAGTAACCTAGCTGTTATTAAATCATTTGACAGACAGACTTTAAAAATAAAATGCAGAAAGGTACCGGTTAATAAAATATGTAGTACACTAAACTAAAGTAGCTGTTGAATCAGCTGCTTATAAAATTAATGTTAATGTGTTTCTGTAGATATTTTAATGTGTGATGAATGAATCTATGTTCTGCGATTGAATTTCTGTGAAGGCTAGGTAAAATTCAAGATCTGCATAAATAATAAGAGCTTAATTTAAATAGTGTTAATTATGAGAATAAATACGACATAAGAAATTAAAAAATTATGAGTTTTCTTTTCAGAATCTTTGAAGTTCCTGTCTTATCTTGACGTGTGGCTCCACATCTTTTTCTAATTTTTTATTATAACTAGGTTTTTATCTTTCCTGTTAGTTTTTTGAAAAAATTACCTGGTGGTGCTGTGAGCTAAGAACACTGATTCAAAATTTCGCCTAAACAATTTACACCAAACGTTTGCAGTTCTGAGAAGGGGCAGTTGTTCGGCAAGGAGGAGAGGGGAGAACGAACAGAATTGGGGGGTCTGTGCTATGGCGTGGAGCTAGGCTCCCAGGATCGGCGGTTTCAGTGATGTCAACTGCTGTGAAATTTTCTTCATGGCATCTGAAATTATGAACTTTTTGTACAGAGCTTTTACAAGATGGGAGGAAGCAGCTGAAGAAGAAATTAAAGTTTAAAGTTGAGAGTGAGTTTAGGTATAAGAAAAGTCTGTGGAGGCATCTAAAACATAGGGATCAGTACGGAGGTGGAGGATTTACTTTCTCAACGCTCATGGTGCTTTGAGGAAAAAACAGTTACATCCTTGGTGTCTTGTGCCTAGCGAGGTCGTGGCTTTGTGCTAAAGCTGCGCAGGGTACAGTGGAGAAAAACGCGTGGAATCGGGTGTTTGGAGAATGCCTTCAGCTCGAAGTGAAACTGCTGATAGAGCACTTCTGAGCTCAGGCTTCAGTGTGCCTCTAAAGGAGGGGAAAAAAAAAGAGCAACAGGCAATGCGTTTAAGTGACTTGAAAGAGAATGGGACATAAACTGTTACTGTAGATAAATGTCGCTTTCTATGTCATAAACTGACAGAAGTAAATGTGTTCTTTGAGTAGGTAAAATAACCCAATTAATCCGTATAATGATCCTGATAGTTTCTTAACTTTTTTATCAATTGTTGATTAATTGGTTTTGCAGTTCATACCTTTTTTTTTTTTCTCAGTGCTTGGTGTCAGTTTTCCATTAGTTTCATATTTTGTCACCTCTTTTTATAAAATGTATAAACAAATACAAAAATATTTTTCCTTCCTTCTTCTTTTCCCCTTCCCTCCCCCCATCAGTCGCTATGTACATGACAGCTAGAACTGCAGAGAGTAAGTGGGTGCATAGTGACCACAAAACTTAGGGAGTGGAGTGGGGAGTGAGGAGCCGTGATGCGTGGCTTAGTGCTGAGGAACAGAGCAGAGGGAAGCTTTAACTTGAAGTTCAAGCTAAAGTAACAGGGAAGAAAAAAATTGTAGTAGGACTTAAAATATGTGCAGCAATGCCTACACATAAAGCGGTCATATATGTAACTTGCGAAAGTTTCTCGTTATGAAACACCACGGATGTGGAAGCTTATTTGTTCAGACAGCTTTGGGAAGGCATGTAAAGGCATTGTAATGCTAATGGAAGAGTTACTTCAAAGGGTTGGTGTATGTTTCTGAAATGATTTGTGATGTCTGATTTTTTAAAAAAAATATTTACCACTTTAAACTGTTTTATTTAACTTAGCACAATAAAAAGTGTTTTAGTAGGATTGGAAATGTTTATTTAGCCTAATATTATGAAGCAAAGCATTTGTCATAAGCAGAGTTTCATATTTGCTGAGTGTTCTCCTGTCCCACTAACATGGGATTCTGGAGTTCCACCAGTTGCATGTTCTGTAGGTGGAAAGTACTATACAGAAAGAGTAAATGAACCAGTTAAACTTATTCAAAACATTTGCATTTTTATTCCTTTATCCGAGTTTCTTTTTCTATTCACATCATGTGATTTTATTTGATCTGTTAATATGAGAAAGTTTATACTCAGTTCTAAAAGTACTTCTGTTTTGTTGGTGGTTTTCTTTTCTTTTTTTTTTCTTTTTATAAAAAAATAAGTAAAGGCTGTAGAGTTTGACAAAAGTTTAAGTTACCCTAGTGTTGCATGGGAACAATGTTTCTTATGATCACAACAGCATGATTAATTAGGCAATGTTTTAGAGTATATTGACATTCAGTGTTGAATTTTGTGCACACGTTTTTTTATTTCGTTGAGATATCTGCATGTCATTAAAATGTGGTTCATTTTCTTTTCTCATTAGTTCATTTTTTTCTATGTGAAGACACTGTAATTTATTTTAATTTTATTTTCTTATCGTTAGATTATTTTCCTCTGTAGTGACATGTAGAAAGGTATTTTTGGTATCATTCTTTGAATTTCTCTGAGGGTATTATCTAACTGATGACAGAAGAAATTTGTTCACATTTGTCGCTTATTTATTGCACATCTCAATACAATTATAATTTTTCTAATTTGCATGTTACAGAAATGAAGCAAGGACAAGAAAATATTAAATTAAAGAGAGAGAACATAAGCAAACAAGTGGTCATTGACTGAAATAATAATGTGCATGTTGTTTTCCCCCCTTCTCCCTCCTGCATGCAGGGATTTGGTTTCGTAACTTTCGAAAATAGTGCTGATGCGGACAGGGCGAGGGAGAAATTACACGGCACCGTGGTAGAGGGCCGTAAAATCGAGGTGCATGTTCAAAATATTTTCCTTTTCATCTTTTTTATAAATGTCTGCTTCACTCTCATTTGTTGTTTCAGATGCATCATTGGTGTCTTCTGTGTGCTCCCCTTTCCCCTTCCCATTGTTTATATATATATATTTATATATAAAGAGAGAGAATCTGGCCTTACTTGGGTTTTTTATTATTATTTCTTTTGTAATTATTATTATTATTATCATTATTGCTGAAAGGTGGATGACAGAATTGAAAAAAAAATGAAAGCTTTAATATTTTGAAGTTATTATTTTGGATGTTTTGTAAATCAATGGGTGCAGTAGATTCCAAAAACCAGCCAACAAAAAAAAAAAAAGAAAAAAAAAATTTGAGAACAACAAAAAAAAAGTGTGACAGACAAAACAAAAACAAACAAAAGGTTGGGTTTTTTTTTGTTTTGTTTTGGTTTTTTTTTTCTGCAGGGTTGATGTGGGATCCACAGTGGCTTTCAAAAAATTCAGATTGGGAAAGAAGCATCCAAAAGATGTACAAGAAAAAGAAACAAAGCCAGATTAGAGACCGACCAATCTTAACATTTAATTTTTGATGAAACCATCAGGCTACTTTGGCTGGACAGCCTGAGCCGTTCATATCTATTACAAACCCAACACAAATGCATTTTAGTACCACTGGATCCCCTTCAATACTGCCTCAGTCGTATTTGTTAGAATAAAAAAAATACCAATTGAAAATGCTGTCGTCTTTTGAGTAAGATGTTGCATATTTTGCCTTTTCATTTTCCCCCTTCGACGGTAGCGCTTAGGGCCCTCACCAAACTCTCAGTAACCATGGTAACTGTATACATACCCATGCTGGCGATGGTGCTGAATGGTAAGTGGAGAAGTCCATCTGCCGTTTCACGTATTTAGCGCTGATATACCACGTGAATTTTTTTGACTTGTTGTATTAAGTTTTCTTGATGCTACATTTTTTTCTATATTGGTACGCCTGTAATTGAGTGTACGTTTTAAGCAAGCCTGGGAGGCACTGATTGGATTGAGGATATGACTTCGTGCACATCTTACTCAGATTGTTAACTCCATATTGTGTTAAATAATGCACCCTCTTTTTATCCTTTTGTTAGCTGTGATTTTAAAGCTTGAATGATTTTGTTAATTCTTGCAATGAAAAAGGCTCTTGTTCCAAGTGTTGAATGCTAGATGTTGCTTTTCCAATGGTACTTCTCTTCTAAAGGGTTATGTTGCACACTGCTAAAATTCGTTTGTCCCTTTTTTGACATTTTCTTTGTTTCCTTGTACCTTGTCTCTTTCCCTTCTACTCCACTGCATGTTCCTTCATATAATCTTTTTTTCTGTTTTGAGTATTTATTGTATCAGTGTTATCATGGAATACAAGCATGCTCTTAAGTCTTAAATTATGCAGTACCTTTTAATTTGCTTTTAATGTCTTTTTATTAAAGTTTAAATGATATGATGTTGCTTTATTGAAATGATTTGTAAGTTAAAATGGTTATGAAAGTAAATGTAATTATAAATAGTATGATTTTGTTATGCACCTGTTGCCTTCTATAAATTAAATTGCATTTTATTTTTACATGACTAATAGCAGTAATAATGCATGCATTTAATAGTCACCTGGACCCTCCCTGTAACCTTTTCTAATCCAGTGTTCTATGTGCTTAGGTAAATAATGCAACAGCACGTGTAATGACAAATAAAAAGACCGTCAACCCTTACACGAATGGTAAGTGCATGAGATCTCAGCGCTTAGTTTTAATGTCAGTGCATGTGAAACCTCACTCTTCTGCTGAATGGGTGGACTCATCTACTCACGAAGTATCATAGTCCATGTCTCCTGCATCTCCCTGGGCTCAGGCTTTGTCCGGTGACCTAAACCATGATATGGCTGGACATAAATCCCGTCTGGGTAGAGTTCAGCTAATTCAGCGCCATGCGTGCACGGCATGTGTCACTTTGCCTGATTGGAATCCGAGCGTTTAACCACAGTGGCTTTTGTATGGGAAAACAGACCTGAAAGGAAAGGGTTATTCTCCTCTGGCTTTGTGCAGCGTTAATGTTGCGATGAATGAACTAATCGGAGGATTCAGTTTTCCTTGCATGATGGAGGTGGGGAGACCAGTAAGAAGAATGTCTCTGTCAGGGATGAGATACTTTTTTAGTACCAAGACACACATGTAGTCAAAGATAATTTTCTGTGTCTTCCACAATTTGTTAGACGTAAAGGGCAAACTGTCACTGGATGCTGCTTCCAGCTTGTTTTCCCTGGAAAAATCGAAATTCCAAGCTATCTAAAAAAAAATTCAGACTCATCCTGACCTAAGTTGGTATAATATTGTACATTAATGATAGAAACATAACCCGTAGATATTTGAGTGGTTTGGAAGCAACACATTTTAAAAATGTTTCCCTTGGCAGTGTTCGACCATATGCTTGACTTGTTCACATTTGCTAGTTCAGAAAATTCTAACAAGTTCCTAACTGAACATCAAACAATAATACATCAATTGGAATTAATTGCACTTATGTTTTCCAGTTTTACTAGACTGTGTAGTTACAATTATTTGCTTTTCAATTTAATTTAGTTTTTCCCATTCAGTAGAAAGCAGATGAAATCTGCACGTACATCCGTAAAGGTTTTGGCAGGTAGATTAGAGGCTTTTCCATTTTGAAATATAATGCGTCTTATTTTCTATATCTGAGGTCTCATTAGCGAGTTTTTACTAAAGCCCAGGGCAAACAGTGGCTTTATTTTTTAATAAGTGTGTCATAATTTTTCCTACCGAAGTAAGAATAAAATATCGTGATGGTTTTCATTTGATATGGGATAATTGAGCTAGTTAAAATGATGTGGAGAAGAGTCTGAAACTCCTCATGCTTTCTCAGAGACTGTTGTCTTCCTCATTTTACATGTAAATGTGGAGCTTGGCAAATGATGCAGATGGGAAAATCTGCTTCATTTTTACTGGCTTTAAAACATCTCAGTGAATCTAGCGAAAGAGACGTGAAGCCTGACTGGGTCACATAACAAGATTTTGTTGCAATAAGGAGCTGATGAAACTACAGGCATATGATACTGTTTACTTTGTCTGCTGCATTGTAATAGTAAAAGGATAAAAGTACTTTTGTTATAAATGATGAGGTATTGTGTTTGTATTCTCCTAAGGCTACAAAACTCTTAATTATCCAATAACACATTACATATTCACACATCCAGTGCTGAGGGAAGGAAATACTGGAAATAAAGATGTGAGATTTTTAGGAATCTGGTTTTGGAGGAGTTTCATCTGTGTCTTGCACTGCAGGGTTACTTGGATCACATGTTGTTATATTTATTAATATCCAAAACCAGAATGATGAAAATCTACTCTTAAGTCTTTCCCATTTGGATTGTTTTGTCTGTCATTTTTCATCCTCTTCCATCTGGACTAGATGTCACCAAAATTGTGAAACAACCTGTTGGGTGCATAAAAATGAGCAGTTACATTTGTGAATACCTCTGTACTCAGCCCTGGTGAGGCCGCACCTCGAGTACTGTGTCCAGTTTTGGGTCCCTCACCACAAGAAAGACGTCGAAGCCCTGGAGCGTGTCCAGAGAAGGGCAACGAAACTGGTGAAGGGGCTGGAGCACAGGTCTTATGAGGAGCGGCTGAAGGAACTGGGAGTGTTTAGTCTGGAGAAGAGAAGGCTCAGTGGAGACCTTATTGCCCTCTACAACTACCTGAAAGGAGGTTGTGGCGAGCTGGGGGTCGGCCTCTTCTCGCAGATAACTAGTGACAGGACAAGGGGGAACGGCTGCAAGTTGCGCCAGGGAAGGTTCAGGTTGGAGATGAGGAGAAATTTCTTCTCGGAAAGGGTGGTCAGGCATTGGAAGAGGTTGCCCAAGGAGGTGGTGGAGTCACCATCCCTGCGGGTGTTTAAGGAAAGGTTAGATGTGGTACTTAGGGACGTGGTTTAGTGGGTAATAGGTTGTGGGGGGATGGTTGGACTAGATGATCCTTGAGGTCACTTCCAACCTTAATGATTCTATTCTATTCTATTCAAGGTGCTGCATTATAGGATGTTCTTTTGCACACCTTTTGACGGGTATCTGCCAAGACAAACTCTGGTTCTAGTTCGTGTAGTTTGAATTTTTTATTATTTTTTTTTTAATGTCTGTGGTCGCCTAAGTAAGCACAGAAGGAGAGTCATGCTCTCCTATCATAATCGTTACCAGTGACAGGGAAGGAAGTGTAGAGGTACAAAATGCTTCATTTAGTTTAATCAGTGCTTATATTATCAGTCATCCAGATATTGTATGATTTTAGTTCTTTATCATTTTCTCAGGAATTAACCACTGCTATAGCTGATTATTAAAGATTATTCTTGTCTTAAGTAAAGGTCTCATCGTTTAACTAAAATGTAAGGCTAGTTTTTCTGGGCTCTTCTGTGAGCATATGAACATTTGCAAGATGCTTCTGATGCAGACAGCTACAAACTTCTTGTTTGCACATGCCTGTCTCTTCAGAACCACTTCTTTTTTAATGTGTGGCTTTATTTTTCAAAGAATATGTGGTGACTGACATGTTATTGGCAGGTATTCAAAACGTAGTTGAGGCACAGGTATTACATGAAAACATCAGGCACTAATATTTGTTGCAATTTAAAAATAGGATACACACTGTTTTGTCTTTCATTCCTAAATGCTGCTGGTTGTTTGATAACAGGGCTCATGTTGTAAATAAGATTGCAAAAGTCAGTAGATTTTAAAGCACAGAAACCTAGATATTTTTTTTAATATATGCAGCTTCTTTCAAAGAAGTGGTTTGTTTGTGTGTCCTAGATGGTTTTTGAAATAAATATGCTTTCCGGAGACTTCTGATGATTTCCAAAATGAGCAGTAAATAAATGCTCATTTGCTAGGAGATTTTTTTTTTCTGCAAGTTTGTTATCAGACAGGATGATTTTGATGGCTCATCTCATATGCTCTGGAGATTGAACTGCCTTTTCTTTGCAAATAAATTCCGTGTCAGGAGTTCTACCTGTTGGCAAAAATATTTTGGAGACATTTTTTAATGTTCCAGCCTATGCTGTAGGGAATAGAGAATTATGTGCAAGTCGATTCAGAGAACCACAGCAATGAATGAGGGGCATCAAAGAAAGATCAGTAGAGGGATAAATATGTTTTAAAGTTTATACTTGCTGTACCTTGAATTTGAGCTTTCTGTTAATCTAAACTTAGATTCAAAATCACAGTTAGTGACTATTTCCACAGTTAAAGTCCTTCTCAGTCCCCTTTCCTCCCCGCTCTGCATACCAACTGGGGGAAAGCAAATGGTGTGGCAGGGCTTCTTTCCCACCAAGTGTTCCTCTGGCCATGGGTCTGTCTGGCCTGTGAAGTGAAAATAATTCTCTCTGCATTACCATGCCCCACTTTGTACCCGAACTTGTTAAACAGTGCAGTAGGATTATTTCCTTCCTTTCAGCATGCTTAGCGTGCATTTCTTTGGGTGGCTGTACAGGGTGGGGATTTGGGGTAGGCAGAGGGGTTGGTGGTTTTCTTGTTTGGTTTTTAAGTTTTGAGCTTTTATGCTTTCAACTTGAGGAGATGAATATTGTGACAGTAAGAAAAATGCACAAAATTACACCCACTGCAGAGAATTTGCCTCTTCCAGCTGCTGAAGTGGGGTTACCTGGCAGCTGCTCGCTCGGATACATGAACTGTCCTCACACTTGATTAACCCACACAGCTATGGGCCAGCACGTTGCTAGCTGACAAGATAAAGTTAAGTTTAATTACTGTTATTTTCACGATGAATGAAGTATTTCGTGTATAAGCTTAAAAAAGTTAGATGAGACAGACTTCACTGTGAGAGAGGTAAGGAACTGAAATATGAGAGTGGCTTTCAGCTGTGAAGAGCAATCTGCGTGTCCCAAGGTGGTTTTTTTTTCTCTCAGACAAATTGTGGCACTGTTTAGTGTAACTTAGAAGCTGAGAGGTGTCTGTCAGCTTCTTTGACAGTAAAAGCTGACAGATCTGAAATTCAGTCCAATCTTTCACTTTGAATGGTGTTCGTCAGTGGTCTTTTGAGGAAGTAATGAATTTGAAATAATAAATATTCCCTAAGCTATAAAAAGTTAGATTTCTACTGAAAGTCTCAAAAGTTGGGTGATTTTTTTATCATACAAAATTTGACTAAGACTATTCGTTATACCGTGACATTCCCAAATATAATCCTATAGTATATAAAATTGAAGGATTGGGTAAAATTCCTGTGATGTTCTATAGGAAGAAAGTAATTTTAACCCTTCTTGGTTGGCCATTGTTCAGCTTCCATAGTTGTCTTTTAGGTACATATAGCAGCTGCAATTACTTCTGCAGAGCAGATCGCGTGCAATGCTGCTCTTTGCTCTGTTTGAACTTATCAATGAGTTGCATTCCAAAACCACCCCTCACCTCTGGTACTGAACAGTTAGTTATTGGTAAATAGTTACCGTGCATCAGATAGAGACAGCAGTGTTTTTACAGGGTAGGAATAGTTTTCTTTTGTGTTGTTATTGCCGAGATTTTTGTATTACACTTTTTCAGTCTTGTAATGCATCGTGGTTTTTTGGTCTTCTACTGCGTTTTTGCATTATATGATACGGGCAAGGCAGAAACAAGCCTCACTACAGTTTGCATTTAAATACTTCTAATCTTGGCTTTTCTGATTTTGAAAAGCTTTGTTGTCCCTGTCTTGATTGTATTTTGTTTCCAGCAGCATAGTTACAGCATCTATTTAAAGTACCATAGTTCTTGAGTTTAAAATATGCTTTTCCTCAGTTGTTTTTGTCTTTACGAATGATGCTTCCCACTCCTCTGATTCAAAGCGCTTTTGGAAAACCCCTAATTTTTCAGTCCCAGTACTTCAACTAGTTGTTCAAATGCTTAAAAGAAAAAAAGGGGGGGTGGGGAGGTGGGGATGTTCTGTGGAGTTTGGAGTTAACTGGGAGTCAATCCGGATCCACCTGCGGCTGAGCAAAACGCAGTGATAACAGGCACTGTAGCGCGGCCGAGGACGCTAGTGAGTGTGCCAGCGTTTGCTGCTGCTGTTCTCCTCCCCCTCAGTTCCTCCAGCGCTGCCGTCCCTAGCAGCCTGCAGGCCCTGCTTCCGCAGCCAGCCTGTGCGCTCCAGGCTCACCTGCAGCGCCGCGGGTGTAAGGACCCGGCCGCGGGTACGTGGGGTTGGCTGGAACACGCAATGCCGAGTGTCCGTCGGGTCTGTGCTTTGGTTTTATGCCAGCTGTGGGAGGACAATGATCATTTAAGACAAAGGCGGCAGCTGCATTTGTGCCACTTAAGAGCTTTGCAGAACGTGGCTGCAGCATTTTCTCTTACGTGCCGACTGCTCCCCAGCGATACGCTGACAGCGTCCGCGGGCTGTAAATGCAGGCGGTACGGTCGCTTTTGGTACGTGCCTGTCATTGTCCTCTTGCGGTGCAGAGAGCCTGGTGTGCGAATGCAAAAGGGGAAGGTCTCTGGCACCTGGCTGGGATTCCACCAAATCTCTTTCATCCCACAATAGATTTTTCCATAGTGTCTACATTTTCATTTTTCCCAGACTAGAATCAAAATGCTCAGATGATTTGATTGCCTTGTAACCTGTTCTAACGCATGCTTATCAGAAACATCTATGTCCAGCAAATGAACTGTGTTCG